>CAJVGC010000137.1:0-38373 GCA_910822075.1 Senecio squalidus
TTTGTTTGATTGAGTTTTTTATGGATGAAATGGCTTCTAATATCCTTCTTCAGACATTCTTAATGCTATTGTGACCTACGGGATTATGAAACATGAATATCACCCACCTAAACCGTGATTCTAACTCGTACCGGAAGAAATCTAGGTTTTATAAGGAAATAGGGTATTAATGGGTATAACGTGGTTTGGATTGTTGATTTCGGTTATTACAAAGTTTATTAAGGTAGTGTGAGAGTATGGACTAGAAATTGTAATGTATGGAAAGGTTTTTGGAAAATTAGGGTTTAAAAGTACTTATGGGTTTTAGAATTACGGTTTTGATTATAAAAGGGTATTTTTTGTTTGATTGAGTTTTTTATGGATGAAATGGCTTCTAATATCCTTCTTCGGACATTCTTAATGCTATTTTGACCTACGGGATTATGAAACATGAATATCACCCACCTTAACCGTGAATCTAACTCGTACCGGATGAAATATAGGTCACAATAGCATGAATATCACCCACACTACCCTAATAAGGAAATGAGGGTTTTAATGGGTATAACGTGGTTTGGATTGTTGATTTCGGTTATTATAAAGTTTATTAGGGTAGTGTGAGAGTATGGACTAGAAATTGTAATGTATGGAAAGGTTTTTAGAAAATTAGGGTTTAAAAGTACCTATGGGTTTTTAGAATTAGGGTTTTGATTTTAAAAGGGTACTTTTTGTTTGATTGAGTTTTTTATGGATGAAATGGCTTCTAATATCCTTCTTCAGACATTCTTAATGCTATTGTGACCTACGGGATTATGAAACATGAATATCACCCACCTTAACCGTGAATCTAACTCGTACCGGATGAAATATAGGTTTTATAAGGAAATGAGGGTTTTAATGGGTATAACGTGGTTTGGATTGTTGATTTCGGTTATTATAAAGTTTATTAGGGTTTAGGTGGAAGTATGGACTAGAAATTGTAATGTATGGTAAGGTTTTTAGAAAATTAGGGTTTAAAAGTACCTATGGGTTTTTAGAATTAGGGTTTTGATTTTAAAAGGGTATTTTTTGTTTGATTGAGTTTTTATGGATGAAATGGCTTCTAATACCTTCTTCGGACATTCTTAATGCTATTGTGACCTACGGGATTATGAAACATGAATATCACCCACCTTAACCGTGAATCTAACTCGTACCGGATGAAATATAGGTTTTATAAGGAAATGAGGGTTTTAATGGGTATAACGTGGTTTGGATTGTTGATTTCGGTTATTATAAAGTTTATTAGGGTAGTGTGGGAGTATGGACTAGAAATTGTAATGTATGGTAAGGTTTTTAGAAAATTAGGGTTTAAAAGTACCTATGGGTTTTTAGAATTAGGGTTTTGATTTTAAAAGGGTATTTTTTGTTTGATTGAGTTTTTTATGGATGAAATGGCTTCTAATATCCTTCTTCAGACATTCTTAATGCTATTGTGACCTACGGGATTATGAAACATGAATATCACCCACCTAAACCGTGATTCTACTCGTACCTGAAGAAATCTAGGTTTTATAAGGAAATTAGGGTATTAATGGGTATAACGTGGTTTGGATTGTTGATTTCGGTTATTACAAAGTTTATTAAGGTAGTGTGAGAGTATGGACTAGAAATGTAATGTATGGAAAGGTTTTTAGAAAATTAGGGTTTAAAGTACCTATGGGTTTTTAGAATTAGGGTTTTGATTTTAAAAGGGTATGTTTTGTTTGATTGAGTTTTTTATGGATGAAATGGCTTCTAATATCCTTCTTCAGACATTCTTCACGTCATTTTGATCTACGGGATTATGAAACATGAATATCACCCACCTAAACCGTGATTCTAACTCGTACCTGAAGAAATCTAGGTTTTATAAGGAAATTAGGGTATTAATGGGTATAACGTGGTTCGGATTGTTGATTTCGGTTATTATAAAGTTTATTAGGGTAGTGTGGGAGTTTGGACTAGAAATTGTAATGTATGGTAAGGTTTTTGGAAAATTAGGGTTTAAAAGTACTTATGGGTTTTAAGAATTAGGGTTTTGATTATAAAAGGGTATTTTTTGTTTGATTGAGTTTTTTATGGATGAAATGGCTTCTAATATCCTTCTTCGGACATTCTTAATGCTATTGTGACCTACGGGATTATGAAACATGAATATCACCCACCTTAACCGTGAATCTAATTCGTACCGGATGAAATATAGGTCACAATAGCATGAATATCACCCACACTACCCTAATAAGGAAACGAGGGTGTTAATGGGTATAACGTGGTTTGGATTGTTGATTTCGGTTATTATAAAGTATATTAGGGTAGTGTGAGAGTATGGACTAGAAATTTTAATGTATGGAAAGGTTTTTAGAAAATTAGGGTTTAAAAGTACCTATGGGTTTTTAGAATTAGGGTTTTGATTTTAAAAGGGTACTTTTTGTTTGATTGAGTTTTTTATGGATGAAATGGCTTCTAATATCCTTCTTCAGACATTCTTAATGCTATTGTGACCTACGGGATTATGAAACATGAATATCACCCACCTTAACCGTGAATCTAACTCGTACCGGATGAAATATAGGTTTTATAAGGAAATGAGGGTTTTAATGGGTATAACGTGGTTTGGATTGTTGATTTCGGTTATTATAAAGTTTATTAGGGTTTAGGTGGAAGTATGGACTAGAAATTGTAATGTATGGTAAGGTTTTTTAGAAAATTAGGGTTTAAAAGTACCTATGGGTTTTTGGAATTAGGGTTTTGATATTAAAAGGGTATTTTTTGTTTGATTGAGTTTTTTATGGATGAAATGGCTTCTAATAACCTTCTTCGGACATTCTTAATGCTATTGTGACCTACGGGATTATGAAACATGAATATCACCCACCTTAACCGTGAATCTAACTCGTACCGGATGAAATATAGGTTTTATAAGGAAATGAGGGTTTTAATGGGTATAACGTGGTTTGGATTGTTGATTTCGGTTATTATAAAGTTTATTAGGGTAGTGAGGGAGTATGGACTAGAAATTGTAATGTATGGTAAGGTTTTTAGAAAATTAGGGTTTAAAAGTACCTATGGGTTTTTAGAATTAGGGTTTTAATTTTAAAAGGGTATTTTTTTTTTGATTGAGTTTTTTATGGATGAAATGGCTTCTAATATCCTTCTTCAGACATTCTTAATGCTATTGTGACCTACGGGATTATGAAACATGAATATCACCCACCTAAACCGTGATTCTCACTCGTACCTGAAGAAATCTAGGTTTTATAAGGAAATTAGGGTATTAATGGGTATAACGTGGTTTGGATTGTTGATTTCGGTTATTACAAAGTTTATTAAGGTAGTGTGAGAGTATGGACTAGAAATGTAATGTATGGAAAGGTTTTTAGAAAATTAGGGGTTAAAAGTACCTATGGGTTTTTAGAATTAGGGTTTTGATTTTAAAAGGGTGTTTTTTGTTTGATTGAGTTTTTTATGGAGGAAATGGCTTCTAATATCCTTCTTCAGACATTCTTCACGTCATTTTGATCTACGGGATTATGAAACATGAATATCACCCACCTAAACCGTGATTCTAACTCGTACCGGAAGAAATCTAGGTTTTATAAGGAAATTAGGGTATTAATGGGTACAACGTGGTTTGGATTGTTGATTTCGGTTATTATAAAGTTTATTAGGGTAGTGTGGGAGTTTGGACTAGAAATTGTAATGTATGGTAAGGTTTTTAGAAAATTAGGGTTTAAAATTACTTATGGGTTTTTAGAATTAGGGTTTTTATTTTAAAAGGGTAATTTTTGTTTGATTGAGTTTTTTATGGATGAATTGGCTTCAAATATCCTTCTTCGGACATTCTTAATTCTATTGTGACCTACGGGATTATGAAACATGAATATCACCCACCTTAACCGTGAATCTAAGTCGTACCGGATGAAATATAGGTTACAATTTCTAGTTTTCTAAAAACTTTTCCATACATTACAATTTCTAGTCCATACTCCTACACTACCCTAATAAACTTTATAATAACCGAAATCAACAATCCAAACCACGTTATACCCATTAAAACCCTCATTTCCTTATAAAACCTATATTTCATCCGGTACGAGTTAGATTCACGGTTAAGGTGGGTGATATTCATGTTTCATAATTTCGTAGGTCACAATAGCATTAAGAATGTCTAAAGAAGTATATTAGAAGCCATTTCATCCATAGAGTTTTTTATGGATGAAATGGCTTCTAATATCCTTCTTCAGACATTCTTCACGTCATTTTGACCTACAGGATTATGAAACATGAATATACCCCACCTAAACCGTGATTCTAACTCGTACCGGATGAAATATAGGTTTTATAAGGAAATGAGGGTTTTAATCGATATAACGTGGTTTAGATTGTTGATTTCGGTTATTATAAAATCACGGTGATATTCATGTTTCATAATCCCGTAGGTCACAATAACAAAAAGTACGAGTTAGAAGAAGTTTATTATAAAGTTTAATTGATTTCGGTTATTCTAAAGTTTAAAAGGGTACTTTTTGTTTGATTGAGTGTTTTATGGATGAAATGGCTTCTAATATCCTTCTTCGGACATTCTTAATGCTATTGTGACCTACGGGATTATGAAACATGAATATCACCCACCTTAACCGTGAATCTAACTAGTACCGGATGAAATATAGGTTTTACCCTCTTAAAATCAAAACCCTAATTCTAAAAACCCATAGGTACTTTTAAACCCTAATTTTCTAAAAGCTTACCATACATTACAATTTCTAGATTTCTACCCTAATAAACCACGTTGTACCCATTAATACCTAGATTTCTTCCGGTACGAGTTAGAATCACGGTTTAGGTGGGTGATACTCATGTTTCATAATCCCGTACGTCAAAATGACGTGAAGAATGTCTGAAGAAGGATATTAGAAGCCATTTCATCCATAAAAAACTCAATCAAACAAAAAATACCCTTTTAAAATCAAAACCCTAATTCTAAAAACCCATAGGTACTTTTAAACCCTAATTTTCTAAAAACCTTTCCATACATTACAATTTCTAGTCCATACTCCCACACTACCCTAATAAAATTTATAATAACCGAAAATGTAATGTATGGTAAGGTTTTTAGAAATTGTTTGATTGAGTTTTTTATAGATGAAATGGCTTCTAATATCCTTCTCCGGACATTCTTAATGCTATTGTGACCTACGGGATTATGAAACATGAATATCACCCACCTTAACGGTGAATCTAACTCGTACCGGATGAAATATAGGTTTTATAAGGAAATGAGGGTTTGAATGGGTATAACGTGGTTTAATGGGTATAACGTGGTTTGGATTGTTGATTTCGGTTATTACAAAGTTTATTAGGGTAGTGTGGGAGTTTGGACTAGAAATTGTAATGTATGGTAAGGTTTTTAGAAAATTAGGGTTTAAAAGTCCCGTAGGTCACAATAGCATTAAGAATGTCCGAAGAAGGATATTAGAAGCAATTTCACCCATAAAAAACTCAATCAAACAAAAAGTACCCTTTTAAAATCAAAACCCTAATTCTAAAAACCCATAGGTACTTTTAAAACCTAATTTTCTAAAAACCTTACCATACATTTCAATTTCTAGTCCAAACTCCCACACTACCCTAATAAACTTTAGAATAACCGAAATCAACAATTCAAACCACGTTGTACCCATTAATACCCTAATTTCCTTATAAAACCTAGATTTCATCAGGTACGAGTCAGAATCACGGTTTAGGTGGGTGATACTCATGTTTCATAATCCCGTAGGTCACAATAGCAGTGAAGAATGTCTGAAGAAGGATATTAGAAGCCATTTCATCCATAAAAAACTCAATCAAACAAAAAATACCCTTTTAAAATCAAAACCCTAATTCTAAAAACCCATAGGTACTTTTAAACCCTAATTTTCTAAAAACCTTACCATACATTACAATTTCTAGTCCAACTCCCACACTACCCTAATAAACTTTATAATAACCGAAATCAACAATTCAAACCACGTTATACCCATTAATACCCTCATTTCCTTATAAAACCTATATTTCATCCGGTACGAGTTAGAATCACGGTTTAGGTGGGTGATACTCATGTTTCATAATCCCGTAGGTCAAAATGACGTGAAGAATGTCTGAAGAAGGATATTACAAGCCATTTCATCCACCTAAACCGTCCGGTACGAGTTAGAATCACGGTTTAGGTGGGTGATACTCATGTTTCATAATCCCGTAGGTCAAAATGACGTGAAAAATGTCTGAAGAAGGATATTAGAAGCCATTTCATCCATAAAAAACTCAATCAAACAAAAAATACCCTTTTAAAATCAAAACCCTAATTCATGTTTCATAATCCCGTAGGTCACAATAACGTGAAGAATCTCTGAAGAAGGATATTAGAAGCCATTTCATCTATAAAAAACTCAATCAAACAAAAAATACCTTTTTAAAATCAAAACCCTAATTCTAAAAACCCTTAAGTACTTTTAAACCCTAATTTTCTAAAAACCTTTCCATACATTACAATTTCTAGTCCAAACTCCCACACTACCCTAATAAACTTTAGAATAACCGAAATCAACAATTCAAACCACGTTGTACCCATTAATACCCTAATTTCCTTATAAAACCTAGATTTCTTCAGGTACGAGTTAGAATCACGGTTTAGGTGGGTGATACTCATGTTTCATAATCACGTAGGTCAAAATAACGTGAAGAATGTCTGAAGAAGGATATTAGAAGCCATTTCATCCATAAAAAACTCAATCAAACAAAAAATACCCTTTTAAAATCAAAAACCCTAATTCTAAAAACCCATAAGTACTTTTAAACATTAATTTTCTAAAAACCTTACCATACATTACAATTTCTAGTCCAAACTCCCACACTACCCTAATAAACTTTATAATAACCAAAATCAACAATCCAAACCACGTTATACCCATTAAAACCCTAATTTCCTTATAAAACCTAGATTTCTTCCGGTACGACTTAGATTCACGGTTAAGGTGGGTGATATTCATGTTTCATAATCCCGTAGGTCAAAATGACGTGAAGAATGTCTGAAGAAGGATATTAGAAGCCATTTCATCTATAAAAAACTCAATCAAACAAAAATACCCTTTTAAAATCAAAACCCTAATTCTAAAAACCTGTAGGTACTTTTAAACGGTTAAGGTGGGTGATATTCATGTTTCATAATCCCGTAGGTCACAATAGCATTAAGAATGTCTGAAGAAGGATATTAGAAGCCATTTCATCCATAAAAAACTCAATCAAACAAAAAATACCCTTTTAAAATCAAAACCCTAATTCTAAAAACCTTTAGGTACTTTTAAACCCTAATTTTCTAAAAACCTTTCCATACATTACAGTTTCTAGTCCAAACTCCCACACTACCCTAATAAACTTTAGAATAACCTAAATCAACAATCCAAACCACGTTGTACCCATTAATACCGTAATTTCTTTATAAAACCTAGATTTCTTCCAGTACGAGTTATAATCACGGTTGAGGTGGGTGATACTCATGTTTCATAATCCCGTAGGTCAAAAAGACGTGAATAATGTCTGAAGAAGGATATTAGAAGCCATTTCATCCATAAAAAACTCAATCAAACAAAAAGTACCCTTTTAAAATCAAAACCCTAATGTCTAAAAACCCATAGGTACTTTTAAACCCTAATTTTCTAAAAACCTTTCCATACATTACATTTCTAGTCCATACTCTCACACTACCTTAATAAACTTTATAATAACCAAAATCAACAATCCAAACCACGTTATACCCATTAAAACCCTCATTTCCTTATAAAACCTATATTTCATCCGGTACGACTTAGATTCACGGTTAAGGTGGGTGATATTCATGTTTCATAATCCCGTAGGTCACAATAGCATTAAGAATGTCTGAAGAAGTATATTAGAAGCCATTTCATCCATAAAAAACTCAATCAAACAAAAAATACCCTTTTAAAATAAAAACCCTAATTCTAAAAACCCATAAGGTACTTTTAAACCCTAATTTTCAAAAAACCTTTCCATACATTACAATTTCTAGTCCATACTCCCACACTACCCTAATAAACTTTATAATAACCGAAATCAACAATCCAAACCACGTTGTACCCATTAATACCCTCATTTCCTTATAAAACCTATATTTCTTCCGGTACGAGTTAGAATCACGGTTTAGGTGGGTGATACTCATGTTTCATAATCCCGTAGGTCAAAATAACGTGAAGAATGTCTGAAGAAGGATATTAGAAGCCATTTCATCCATAAAAAACTCAATCAAACAAAAAATACCCTTTTAAAATCAAAACCCTAATTCTAAAAACCCATAGGTACTTTTAAACCCTAATTTTCTAAAAACCTTTCCATACATTACAATTTCTAGTCCATACTCCCACACTACCCTAATAAACTTTATAATAACCGAAATCAACAATCCAAACCACGTTATACCCATTAATACCCTATTTCCTTATAAAACCTATATTTCATCCGGTACGAGTTAGAATCACGGTTTAGGTGGGTGATATTCATGTTTCATAATCCCGTAGGTCAACATAGCATTAAGAATGTCTGAAGAAGGATATTAGAAGCCATTTCATCCATAAAAAACTCAATCAAACAAAAAGTACCCTTTTAAAATCAAAACCCTAATTCTAAAAACCCATAGGTACTTTTAAACCCTAATTTTCTAAAAACCTTCCCTACATTACAATTTCTAGTCCATACTCCCACACTACCCTAATAAACTTATAATAACCGAAATCAACAATCCAAAACCACGTTATACCCATTAAAACCCTCATTTCTTATAAAACCTATATTTCATCCAGGTACGACTTAGATTCACGGTTAAGTGGGATGATATTCTGTTTCATAATCCCGTAGGTCACAATAGCATTAAGAATGTCTGAAGAAGGATATTAGAAGCCAGTTCATCCATAAAAAAACTCAATCAAACAAAAAATACCCTTTTAAAATCAAAACCCCTAATTCTAAAAACCCATAGGTACTTTTAACCCTACTTTTCTAAAAACCTTTCCATACATTACAATTTCCTAGTCCATACTCCCACACTTACCCTAATAAATCTTTGTAATAACCGAAATCAACCATCCAAACCACGTTATACCCATTAAAACCCTCATTTCCTTATAAAACCTATATTTCTTCCGGTACGAGTTAGAATCACGGTTAGGTGGGTGATACTCATGTTTCATAATCCCGTAGGTCAAAATAACGTGAAGAATGTCTGAAGAAGGATATTAGAAGCCATTTCATCCATAAAAAACTCAATCAAACAAAAAATACCCTTTTAAAATCAAAACCCTAATTCTAAAAACCCATAGGTACTTTTAAACCCTAATTTTCTAAAAACCTTTCCATACATTACAATTTCTAGTCCATACTCCCACACTACCCTAATAAACTTGTAATAACCGAAATCAACAATCCAAACCACGTTATACCCATTAAAACCCTAATTTCCTTATAAAACCTAGATTTCATCCGGTACGAGTTAGAATCACGGTTTAGGTGGGTGATATTCATGTTTCATAATCCCGTAGGTCAAAATAACTTGAAGAATGTCTAAAGAAGGATATTAGAAGCCATTTCATCCATAAAAAACTCAATCAAACAAAAAGTACCCTTTTAAAATCAAAACCCTAATTCTAAAAACCCATAGGTACTTTTAAACCCTAATTTTCTAAAAACCTTACCATACATTACAATTTCTAGTCCATACTCCCACACTACCCTAATAAACTTTATAATAACCGAAATCAACAATCCAAACCACGTTATACCCATTAAACCCTCATTTCCTTATAAAACCTATATTTCATCCGGTACGAGTTAGATTCACGGTTAAGGTGGGTGATATTCATGTTTCATAATCCCGTAGGTCACAATAGCATTAAGAATGTCCGAAGAAGGATATTAGAAGCCATTTCATCCATAAAAAACTCAATCAAACAAAAAAGTACCCTTTTAAAATCAAAACCCTAATTCTAAAAACCCATAGGTACTTTTAAACCCTAATTTTCTAAAAACCTTACCATACATTACAATTTCTAGTCCATACTCCCACACTACCTTAATAAACTTTATAATAACCGAAATCAACAATCCAAACCACGTTGTACCCATTAAAACCCTCATTTCCTTATAAAACCTATATTTATTCCGGTACGAGTTAGAATCACGGTTTAGGTGGGTGATATTCATGTTTCATAATCCCGTAGGTCACAATAGCATTAAGAATGTCTGAAGAAGGATATTAGAAGCCATTTCATCCATAAAAAACTCAATCAAACAAAAAGTACCCTTTTAAAATCAAAACCCTAATTCTAAAAACCCATAGGTACTTTTAAACCCTAATTTTCTAAAACCCTTACCATACATTCCAATTTCTAGTCCAAACTCCCACACTACCCTAATAAACTTTATAATAACCGAAATCAACAATCCAAACCACGTTGTACCCATTAATACCCTAATTTCCTTATAAACCTAGATTTCATCCGGTACGAGTTAGAATCACGGTTTAGGTGGGTGATACTCATGTTTCATAATCCCGTAGGTCAAAATAGCATTAAGAATGTCTGAAGAAGGATATTAGAAGCCATTTCATCCATAAAAAACTCAATCAAACAAAAATTACCCTTTTAAAATCAAAACCCTAATTCTAAAAACCCATAGGTACTTTTAAACCCTAATTTTCTAAAAGCTTACCATACATTACAATTTCTAGTCCAAACTCCCACACTACCCTAATAAACTTTATAATAACCGAAATCAACAATCCAAACCACGTTGTACCCATTAATACCCTAATTTCCTTATAAAACCTAGATTTCTTCCGGTACGAGTTAGAATCACGGTTTAGGTGGGTGATACTCATGTTTCATAATCCCGTAGGTCAAAATAACCTGAAGAATGTCTGAAGAAGGATATTAGAAGCCATTTCATCCATAAAAAACTCAATCAAACAAAAAATACCCTTTTAAAATCAAAACCCTAATTCTAAAAACCCATAAGTACTTTTAAACCCTAATTTTCTAAAAGCTTACCATACATTACAATTTCTAGTTCAGACTCCCACACTACCCTAATAAACTTTATAATAACCGCAATCAACAATCCAAACCACGTTATACCCATTAAAACCCTAATTTCCTTATAAAACCTAGAATTCTTCAGGTACGAGTTAGAATCACGGTTTAGGTGGGTGATAGTCATGTTTCATAATCCCATAGGTCAAAATAACGTGAAGAATCTCTGAAGAAGGATATTAGAAGCCATTTCATCTATAAAAAACTCAATCAAACAAAAAATACCCTTTTAAAATAAAACCCTAATTCTAAAAACCCATAGGTACTTTTAAACCCTAATTTTCTAAAAACCTTTCCATACATTACAATTTCTAGTCCAAACTCCCACACTACCCTAATAAACTTTAGAATAACCGAAATCAACAATCCAAACCACGTTGTACCCAGTAATACCCTAATTTCCTTATAAAACCTAGATTTCTTCTGGTACAAGTTAGAATTACGGTTTAGGTGGGTGATATATTCATTTTTCATAATCTCGTAGGTCAAAATAACGTGAAGAATGTCTGAAGAAGGATATTAGAAGCCATTTCATCCATAAAAAACTCAATCAAACAAAAAATACCCTTTTAAAATCAAAACCCTAATTCTAAAAACCCATAAGTACTTTTAAACCCTAATTTTCTAAAAACCTTACCATACATTACAATTTCTAGTCCAAACTCCCACACTACCCTAATAAACTTTATAATAACCGAAATCAACAATCCAACCACGTTGTACCCATTAATACCCTATTTTCCTTATAAAACCTAGATTTCTTCCGGTACGAGTAAGAATCACGGTTAAGGTGGGTGATATTCATGTTTCATAATCCCGTAGGTCACAATAGCATTAAGAATGTCCGAAGAAGGATATTAGAAGCCATTTCATCCATAAAAAACTCAATCAAACAAAAAATACCCTTTTAAAATCAAAACCCTAATTCTAAAAACCCATAGGTACTTTTAAACCCTAATTTTCTAAAAGCTTACCATACATTACAATTTCTAGTCCATACTCCCACACTACCCTAATAAACTTTATAATAACCGAAATCAACAATCCAAACCACGTTATACCCATTAAAACCCTCATTTCCTTATAAAACCTATATTTCATCCGGTATGACTTAGATTCACGGTTAAGGTGGGTGATATTCATGTTTCATAATCCCGTACGTCACAATAGCATTAAGAATGTCCGAAGAAGGATATTAGAAGCCATTTCATCCATAAAAAACTCAATCAAACAAAAAGTACCCTTTTAAAATCAAAACCCTAATTCTAAAAACCCATAGGTACTTTGAAACCCTAATTTTCTAAAAACCATACCATACATTATAATTTCAAGTCCAAACTCCCCACTACCCTAATAAACTTTATAATAACCGAAATAAACAATCCAAACCACGTTGTACCCATTAATACCCTAATTTCCTTATAAAACCTAGATTTCTTCCGGTACGAGTTAGATTCACGGTTAAGGTGGGTGATATTCATGTTTCATAATCCCGTAGGTCACAATTGCATTAACAATGTCCGAAGAAGGATATTAGAAGCCAATTCATCCATAAAAAACTCAATCAAACAAAAACTACCCTTTTAAAATCAAAACCCTAATTCTAAAAACCCATAGGTACTTTTAAACCCTAATTTTCTAAAAGCTTACCATACATTACAATTTCTAGTCCATACTCCCACACTACCCTAATAAACTTTATAATAACCGAAATCAACAATTCAAAGCACATTATACCCATTAAAACCCTCATTTCCTTATAAAAACTATATTTCATCCGGTACGAGTTAGATTCACGGTTAAGGTGGGTGATATTCATGTTTCATAATCCCGTAGGTCAAAATAACGTGAAGAATCTCTGAAGAAGGATATTAGAAGCCATTTCATCTATAAAAAACTAAATCAAACAAAAAATACCCTTTTAAAATAAAAACCCTAATTCTAAAAACCCATAGGTACTTTTAAACCCTAATTTTCTAAAAACGTTACCATACATTACAATTTCTAGTCCAAACTACCACACTACCCTAATAAACTTTATAATAACCGAAATCAACAACCCAAACCACGTTGTACCCATTAATACCCTAATTTCCTTGTACCCATTAATACCCTAATTTCCTTATAAAACCTAGATTTATTCCGGTACGACTTAGATTCACGGTTAAGGTGGGTGATATTCATGTTTCATAATCCCGTAGGTCAAAATAACGTGAAGAATCTCTGAAGAAGGATATTAGAAGCCATTTCATCTATAAAAAACTCAATCAAACAAAAAATACCCTTTTAAAATAAAAACCCTAATTTTAAAAACCCATAGGTACTTTTAAACCCTAATTTTCTAAAAACCTTACCATACATTACAATTTCTAGTCCAAACTCCCACACTACCCTAATAAACTTTATAATAACCGAAATCAACAATTCAAACCACGTTGTACCCATTAATACCCTAATTTCCTTATAAAACCTATATTTCATCCGGTACGAGTTAGAATCACGGTTTAGGTGGGTGATACTCATGTTTCATAATCCCGTAGGTCACAATAGCATTAAGAATGTCTGAAGAAGTATATTAGAAGCCATTTCATCCATAAAAAACTCAATCAAACAAAAAATACCCTTTTAAAATCAAAACCCTAATTCTAAAAACCCATAGGTACTTTTAAACCCTAATTTTCTAAAAACTTTTCCATACATTACAATTTCTAGTCCATACTCCCACACTACCTTATAAAACCTAGATTTCTTCCGGTACGAGTTAGAATCACGGTTTAGGTGGGTGATACTCATGTTTCATAATCTCGTAGGTCACAATAGAATTAAGAATGTCCGAAGAAGGATGTTAGAAGCCATTTCATCCATAAAAAACTCAATCAAACAAAAAGTACCCTTTTAAATTCAAAACCCTAATTCTAAAAACCCATATGTACTTTTAAACAATAATTTTCTAAAAACCTTACCATACATTACAATTTCTAGTCCAAACTCCCACACTACCCTAATAAACTTTATAATAACCAAAATCAACCATCCAAACCAAGTTATACCCATTCAAAACCCTCATTTCCTTATAAAACCTATATTTCATCCGGTACGAGTTAGATTCACGGTTAAAGTGGGTGATATTCATGTTTCATAATCTCGTAGGTCACAATAGCATTAAGAATGTCCGAAGAAGGATATTAGAAGCCATTTCATCCATAAAAAACTCAATCAAACAAAAAATACCCTTTTAAAATAAAACCCTAATTCTAAAAACCCATAGGTACTTTTAAACCCTAATTTTCTAAAAACCTTTCCATACATTACAATTTCTAGTCCATACTCCCTCACTACCCTAATAAACTTTTTACTAACCGAAATCAACAATCCAAACCACGTTATACCCATTAAAACCCTCATTTGCTTATAAAACCTATATTTCATCCGGTACGAGTTAGATTCACGGTTAAGGTGGGTGATATTCATGTTTCATAATCCCGTAGGTCACAATAGCATTAAGAATGTCTGAAGAATGATATTAGAAGCCATTTCATCCATAAAAAACTCAATCAAAAAAAAAGTACCCTTTGAAAATCAAAACCCTAATTCTAAAAACCCATAGGTACTTTTAAACCCTAATTTTCTATAAACCTTTCCATACATTACTGTTAGGTCTTACTAAGATCTCAAATAATGGCAAATCAATCACAAATAAGTATTTAGATGTTAATTATTATTTATCGATTGATTACTCAGTTTCAGTGATTATTATCGCGGAATTATAATAAAGAAACAGTGAAAATAACACACAGTTATATTTCGGTGAAAAGGTACAATGATTACAACGTTCAAGCTCACTATTTATACACAATAATTGTGAGCTTGATAAGGATAAATCTTAGTAAATCTTCTAAAGAGATAGAAGATTCTGTCTAACTAGATTACCTAAAATCACGCCTTAAGTCTCTTCTTGAGTCTGAGTTAGTCAGACTGAGACACTCAGACTCAGTCACTCAGACAGAGTCACTCAGACTGAGACTTTGATTAACAGATTTATTAATCTTAGGGTAAATCATTGTATTTCCTAACAATCTCCCCCTATATGTTTCAATCAAAGTCTTTTACAAAAGATGCATCAAAATAAACACAAACATAAAAATATTTAACAAAACATTGTTTGTGAACAAAATAAGCACCAGCCAGATTACTTCTTTTTCTTCAAGGTTCTCTTCCTCTTCTTTAATGAAGTCTAAAATGGCAAAGGTTGATCTCTATCATTCAGCCATTTCAGTCTCTCTGTCTTCCAGGCTAGCAATCTCTCCATTTCAGTGTCAGACTAATGAAAATGTAACTGATATTCCTTCTTGATCAGCTCCACCTTATCAGACAACGTTCCAATATCTTCAATTCTTCTAAGATTGTTGAACAACCAACTGACCAGCTTCATTCTGAATGGAAGACATTGAGCAGACTCACATTCACTTAGTAATGCAATGCAGTGATAGATTGAGGACATGTTGAGTCTGTCTTTGTCTTGAAAACTCTCCTCTCCCCCACAGTCAACATAACACAACCCAGTATGCTTCTCAGTTTCAATGTAAGTTCTGTCTTGGAATACAACATCTTTAGGAACAGGATGCATACTGCTTGATTCCAGACCCAAAGATTTAGCTCTGACTCTCACATTGTGCTTGGTACAGAAGGCTCTGTAATCTTCATCAGCCACTAAATTCAGCATGTGTGCTGCATTCATGTTGAAGATAGCCTTTCTTCTTATAGCCATGCTTTGAGCTGTGTCAGTTATGTTGTAGCTCAAACTTGCTATATCTTTCCATTCTTCCAAACCCATTGTGTGCATTCATGACAATCCAACTCTGAAAGATCCACCTTTATGTGAGCATGTGAGTAGAAGGTCAGTTCCACCATGACTTGTACAATCTAAGTGATGAATCTTGTATTTAAGCTTTTTCATGGTGAAGTTTGTTTCAATGTAGTCAACCCTAGCTTGCTCTCTGAGAACTAGTTTGGCCATTTGGGCACCAGCTTCAACCCTCATCTGTTCTTCTTCAATGGCCAGTTCCTCCTCAGCTGTCATCTCAGCTTCAAGCTCTTCAGCAGCCTTAGATGCTTGATCATATGGGTTAACCTCAAACTTCTCTTGGTATAATCATTTCACATATTCTCTGTATTTATCCACAGTCATTCCAGCATTCTGTGCATACCTTTGAAGTTTGGCCAATTTTTCAGCCTCAATCTGTTTCCTTTTGTCTTCAGTCTCATGTTCTGTTCAGCTTCAGACAATTTCTTTTGAACTTTAGACTCAGTTTCAGTTTGTGTCTCCATTTAATCCCCTTCCTCTTCTTCAGTCTGTTCTGGGTCACTTGTATACCCAACTTTGCCTTTCCCTTTCAAGTCTTCTATCTCAGCTTCATCACTTGAAATCTCACTCCAGTCAGTTTCATAGAATACTTCTGACTGGCCAGTTTTAGTGTTAAACCTGGTAGTCTTGTAGTATCTTTTCTCCCCCTCTTCTCTTTTCCTTTTCAACTGTTGCTTGGGGATCTCAGATTCATTAGTTGCAGCATGTATTTTCTCCCCCTGAAGCTGAGAACCCTCTGCAACAGCCTTGCCCTTCCTCATCAGACTGACTTCAGATGTCAGTTTCATCACCATTTCCTTCAGATCCTTCAGCTCCTCTGCATTTTGTGTTCTTAAAGCATGAACCTCAGTCTGCATTGCCTTCAGTCTGTCATCAAACTGAGCTGACACGTCCATAAGAGCTTGTAACAGCACAGGAACAGTCAATGCAACCTCAGACTTGGTTGAAGTAGTAACAGGTGTTGAAGTAACAGGTGGCACAGCTTCACTCCCTCCCTGTGAGTTAGGAGAATGATCATAAGCCATAGAATATGAAGTCTGTACCTCACCCAGTTTGGGGAGTAAGGCATTGGCGACTAGTGATAGAGAGTGTAAGAGATTTGGAGGTGGTACCTTATCGTGAACCAGCATAGAGCTGGTGAAAATAGCCGTTGGAATAGGCTCTGAAGCTGAGGGGGGTGGTCCCATACTGAGTACAGGTATGTCTAGGAGTGAGACATTTTCTTCAATGCTTGCCACATGTGGCAGTGTGGTAGCAGCAATGTGTTTCTCCAAGTTTACTACCTTAATGGGGCTTTGGGTAGTCAAAGCAGTCAGATCCAACTCTTGCTCTAGCAGAGAGAGACTGGTCTGAACTGCAGCACTGGAGGGGAGTGTAGAACTCTCAGCCTCATGGAATAGTGAGTCCATTAGTGCTTGATTTGCTGTCGGGCTAGATGTGAGAGCTTTATCAAATGAACTTGGTGAGTCCATCAGGTTGGTTGCTTGTGTAGCTAGTACATCAAGGTGGGGAGTGGACTGCTCAGACTAAGAGGGGATACTCTCAGACTGAGGTAGAGTAAGAGGAATTTCCATACCTTGGTCAGCTTTATTTGGCCCAGCCCCACCCAAGTCCACCTCAGCATCTGCAGCAGGGATATTTCCCTCAGGCCCTCCGTCAATTCTATCAGCTTGGACATCTGAGTCTGAAGAGTCAGACTCAGTCTGTTCCTGATCAATGAAAGGATTTGCAATCCATTCAAGCATCACAAGTGTAAGTGGAGCTTCAGTCTCAGTGATATTTATGTAAGTAAACATTTTTGGAGTCAGCCTGGGTAGTTCACATGTATAAAATCGTTGATCAAGCTGATCATAAGTTTCCTTGCCCAGGGCCTCCTCAAAACTGAGTGAAAGGACACGAATAAATGGAACATCATTCGGTCTTTTAGGTTTTAGGGCTAGGGAGAGAATCTCATCGAAATAAATAGATGAGTTTCAAACTCATTCATCTGACCCAAACTTCCCGATTTACCCCCCAAGCATCTTGTTATCATAGAAAACAAGAATTTCCATTTTCCAGTGAAAAGATTGTATTTAATGACTCCCTGTGTTTCAGGCTGACCAATGAGGGGAAAAGCTTCTTCCCTGGCTTGCTGTTTGCTCCGTCTCGCCTGAAACCCTCCTTCGCCAGCCTCAGCGATAGTTGGAAGGAGTAATGCACTCCGAATTGTTTCTTCAGTGATGACAATGGTTGCACGCCCGTTATTATAAGTGCCAGTGAGAGCAGTTCGGTCAGCATTAGCCGTGCAGGTGTACCACCATTCACATAGAACTGGAGGGCACATAGTGTTGGCACAAAAGAAGGCGCCATAGAGGGGATGAGCCTTCATATACTGAATCAGTTGCTCAAAGCCTCTGTTTCTACGATTGGCGGGAATTTCAGCAGTCGCCACTCTATTATTGTCCTTAATTTGTACTCGTTGTTGAAAATCGGCACCTGGGATCATTCTTGAAGTGACATGAAGCATCAGATTAGGGTTAGCCATGAGAGAAAGAATTAAGCAAAGAATTAGAAAGATGAAAAACTAGGTTAAAAAAATTTGAAATTCAGTTAGATTTAAATTAATATAGCGAAAACTTGTAACTAATTTAAGAAAATTACAATTTAGACCCCTAGAAAAATTACAACTTGTAACGATTGACCGTTGACAGGACATGACCAAAGAAAAAAAATTAAAAAAATATCTAATGATTAAGTGAAAAGATACAGAAGATATAAAAAAATATAAAAAATATGTTCTAAAAATACATTGAGTCTAAGGACTGTGGTCAGACCGAGATTCCTGAAGCTGACTTTTTAGTCAGACTGAAAACATTCAGACTGACACAGTGGTGAGTTTGAAATTTGAAATTTATCAGACTAAGGATTTAACATGCCAAGTTCTCCTAACAAATAGAAGAACCTTTCCTCACTCAGAGGTTTGGTGAATATGTCTGCTAATTGATCATTAGTTACCATAAACTCCAGTCTGACCTTTCCTTTCTCCACACAGTCTCGAATAAAATGATGCCTTATTTCAATATGTTTAGTCCTGGAGTGGAATACTGGATTCTCAGTGATTTGGATGGCACTCTTGTTGTCACACATGATGGGTGTGTTTTGAATATTGATATCAAGATCAGCCAATTGATGTTGCATCCAAAGCAATTGTGCACAACAGCTTCCTGCAGCCACATACTCAGCTTCAGCTGTGGAAGTTGCGACTGAGTTTTGTTTCTTACTAGACCAACTAACCAGCTTGCCTCCTAGGAGCTGACATCCTCCTGATGTGCTCTTTCTGTCAAGCTTACAACCTGCATAATCTGCATCTGAGTAGCCAATTAGTTCAAAACCAGAATCTTTAGGGTACCATAAACCAAGGTTTGGTGTACCCTTAAGATATCTAAAAATCCTTTTAACAGCTTTAAGATGAGATTCCTTAGGATCAGCCTGATAACGTGCACAGAGACATGTAGAAAACATGATATCAGGTCTGCTGGCAGTTAAATAGAGCAATGAACCAATCATTCCTCTATAAGTGGCTTGACAGACTGACTTGCCAGATGAGTCTTTGTGCAATTTGTCAGATGTGCTCATTGGTGTTTTCATTTCAGAACTTGTTGCAAAACCAAATTTCTTGACTAAATCATGAACATATTTACTTTGGTTTATAAAAATTCCATCTTCCTTTTGTTCTACTTGCAGACCCAGAAAGAAATTTAGTTCCCCCATCATACTCATTCTGTATTCACTACACATGAGTTCTGAAAACCAAGTGCAGCGTTTGTCATTTGTGGAGCCAAATATAATGTCATCAACATATATTTGAACCAAAATGACATGACCATTTTCCCGTTTTATGAATAAAGTTTTATCAATTGAACCCCTTTTAAAATCATTTTTAATGAGAAATTCAGACAAGGTTTCATACCAAGCTCTAGGAGCTTGTTTGAGACCATATAGTGCTTTATTTAACTTATAAACATGATCAGGAAAGTTGGGATCAACAAAACCTGGAGGCTGTTTCACATAGACTTCCTCTTGCAAATCTCCATTTAGAAAGGCACTCTTTACATCCATTTGATAGACCAAGAAATCCTTGAAGGCTGCATATGCTAGGAACAATCTGATTGCCTCAATTCTGGCCACTGGAGCAAAAGTTTCATCATAGTCAATTCCTTCTTCCTGTTTGTAACCTTGAGCCACCAGTCTGGCTTTATTCCTGATTACTACTCCATCCTGATCAAATTTGTTTCGAAATATCCATTTAAGGCCAATAATGGTCTTATGCAGAGGACGTGGGACCCTTGTCCAGACATTGTTTCTTATGAATTCACCAAGTTCCTCCTGCATGCCATCAACCCAGTCTTCATCTAGCAGTGCTTCTTCAATTCTCTTTGGTTCCATCAGACTCAAAAAGTTTGTATAAAAGCAAAAATTTGCTGTGGCATTCTTTCTTCTTGTTTTGACACCTTCAGTTAAAGAGCCAATAACAGATGAGATTGGATGGCCCCTTACAGTCTTGATGTTCCCTGAAACATGTTCAGTAGCTTCTTCTTCTTCAGTCTGAACACTATCAGTCTGAGTAGGTTGAGGCTGAGCTTGGTCAGACTGAGGTATCTCGGACTGAGTATTGTCAGTTTCATTTGACTCTAATGTTTCTGATTCTGGAGCTCTCTGAGATGATGGTTCATCAGCTTCACTTTCTAATGCTTGATCTTGAGAACTGGTTCTGGCAGACTGATCTACACTCTGAGTTTCAGATTCAGAGGAATTTAGGAGCAGTTCGTCACAGAGTTGATTGATTATAGAGATGTCAATCTGAGAGGATGAGTCATCTTTGTCAGACTGAGTAGTGTCATCAAAGGTGACATTGATACTCTCTTCAACAACTTTTCTTCGTTCATTGTACACTCTGAATGCCTTAGCAACACTTGAGTAGCCAACAAATAATCCTTCGTCAGCCTTGGGTGACATTTTACACACCAGGTCCCTTTGATTCAGAATATAGCATCTACTTCCAAAGACATGGAAATAATGGATTGAGGGAACTTTGTTGTGATATAATTCATATGCTGTCTTGCCATGACGTTTCACAATTATTGATCTGTTCTGTGTGAAACAGGCAGTATTTACAGCTTCAGCCCAGAATTTTATCTCCATCTTTCCATAACATAGCATTGTTCTTGCAGCTTCAATGAGAGTCCTGTTTCTTCTTTCTGCTACTCCATTTTGTTGAGGAGTTCGAACTGAGGCAATGTTTTGTACTATGCCTAATTTATCACAAAAATCAATCAAGACTGAGTTTTTGAACTCAGTTCCATGATCACTTCGCATTTGACGAACAAGAGCATTTTTCTGGCGCTGTTCCCGTTTGATCAGACTGATAATCTCTTCTGCAGCATCACTTTTGGCTCTTAAGAATATGACCCAAGTGAATCGAGTAAACTCATCAACAATTACCAGTGTGTACTTCTTTCCTCCTTTGCTTTCAATTCCAATTGGTCCAAAGAGATCCATGTGTAGCATGAACAGGGGTTCATCAATGGAATGCAGCATTTTGGATGGAAATTGCGACTTCGTTTGTTTTCCAAGAACACAAGCTGAGCAGACTTTGTCTTTGGTGTATGTCAGTTCGGGCAACCCTCTTACTAGCTTTCTTTTGGATAGAGCATTAATGTTCTTGAAGTTTAAGTGAGATAGCCTTCGATGCCATAGCCAATTCAATTCCTCCTTTGTTTCTGTGAACAAACATGTCTCAGCTTCATCATTTGCTGTACTCAGATCCAGGCAGAAGACATCTCTTTCTCTTTTGGCTAGCAGTAATGGTTTACCCTTGGCACTATAAATTATCCCAGCTTGTTTCCTGAATCTGACTTCATGATCTTCATCAGTAATCTTACTCACACTGAGTAGATTATGTTGCAATCCTTCCACATATGCAACTCTCTTGAATGTAACAGCTCCAGCATGAATCTTTCCATATCCCCTAGTCATTGATACCCCATTGTCACCATATCTTACTTGAGGTCCATTTTCTTCCTTTTAGTCCTGTAGAAAGGACTTCATTCCTGTCATGTGCCTTGATGCTCCACTGTCTAGATACCATTTTGTAGAATCCTGCACATGAAAAAGAAAGAAATTAGTTCCTTTTGGGTACCCACTTTAGAGTGGATCCATGAACTGAGACAGGTTTAGGTGCAGATTCAATCTTGCAGTCAGTTTTGGGATTTGTATAGTTCCATTTGTTGATCTCATTCATGCAATTAACAGAATAGTGGCCTATGACACCACAATACTTGCAAGGAATATTTTTAAGACTGACTCTAGATGGGACTGACTTAATTTTGGAATATTGTACATAAGTAGGCTTTGGTAGAGAAGTGTTTCTTGAGGATGAATCTGACTTTGATGAGACAGATCTGGATTTTTATGACCTTGATTGATGTGAAGCTGACCAATGTTTTGATGAAACTGACTTTTGAACATAAGGGTTTTTAAGTCTAGACCTAGTCAACAGTTTACAAAACACAGCTTCATGCCCTTTTTCACCACAGTTATAGCAATTTCTCTTAGGAGGAGATTTGGACCTTGCTTGATTTGGTGATTTATCCCTGACTAAAATTTTTACAATGTTGGTCAGTTCCAGTAATTGGTTTCCTAATTTATCAATTGTTTTTGATTCAGGACTTTTGTTGTAGCCTTTGGAACTGACTGGAGCCTGACCCTTTGGTTTGCTCATAACTTTGGAAGAAACTTTGTTCAAGGGAGTCGATTTCTGAATATCAGTCTCAGATAAAACAACACAGTCAGATTTAGAAGAAGATGAAGGCATAAGATCATTTTTATTCAAAACTTGAGCAATTACAGGTTTAACAAATGCATTTGACATCATGATTTTATCTCCTTTCACATAAGTGAAAGTATTTGGAAGAATTTCTGGTTTAAAAATGCTTTTTTCTCTTTTAGCCTTTTCAGCTTCTTCTTCCTCTTCAGTCTGTATTTCTTCAAACTGAACCCTTCACCCAACACTGCTTGCACTTGTTTGGGTACCTGTCTGCTCAAACAATCTTCATTTTTTGAAGATGAAATACACCAAGATTTACAAATTCTTTTATAGTGCTCAGTTTCTTCTCTAAACTTGTGATTTTCTTTTGCAAGATCATTATAAGCTTCAGTCTGAGCATTTAAAAGAACTTTGTAGCGTTCTAATTCCATAATTTTATCATCTTTAATTTTTAAATTGTTTTCAAGATTTTTGAGTTTTTGTTTGAGTTCAGTTTGTTCTTCTAAAGTGGTGGTCAAGTCTATATAAATGTACTCAAATATTTGGAGTTTTTGTTCATTTGTATAAGAATTGAAATTATGTACCTTGTAGAGTTTTGACTTGTTCCAGTCTGAGTTGCAGCTCATTCTTTCTGCTTCCTTTAGATCCTTTTCGAACTGGGAAGCAGATTTCTCAGCTTCAGTTACCTCCTCCACCAACGCCATCAGACATTTGTCTTCTACTTCCTCTTCATCAGATGATAGTTCCTCATCTAACCATTCTTCAGCAAAGAAGGCTTTCTGTTCAGCTTGAGGTTTTTGAGAATTTGCACTATGGCCTTTCTTATATTTAAGATACTTGTTTCTGTATCTTTGAGCTCTTTCAGCAACTTCATCCATATGCTCAGTCTTAGCATTCTTCACTTTACAATCAGCAGCCATGTGACCATATTCATTGCATTTGAAGCATTTTACCTTTTTCAGATCAAAAGGTTTCTTTCCTTTGTACCCTGTCTTCTGTTCAAGCTTCATGGTCAACAGGGCAAGCTGACTTTTCAGTTTCTTAACTTCTGATTCATCGTCAGACTCTCTCTGAATCTGAGTGTGACTCAGACTCAGATGAGTCAGCTTTAGAATAAATTTCTTTATTCCTCTTGCTAGTTGCAACTAATGCAGCTTCTGGATCTCTTGCAGTTCGCCTATGGTTGATCTTCTTCCTTTCTTGAGATTCCTCAAAATTCAACAATAAGCCAAATAGTCCTGGCAGCTTGTAGGTGGACAGTTTCTCACTTACTACAAGAGATGTAATAACAGATTCAAATTTGTTAGGTAGAATATCAACAAATTTCTTACAGATTTCATCATCTTCCTTTGTCACTCCCAGAGCTGACATATCATTTAACATGATTTGAAATCTTGTATGAACATCAGCCAAAGTCTCCTTTTCTTTCATGTAGAAGTTTTCATAATTTCTTATGAGACTGTTCAGCCGTTGTTCTTTCACTACTGGGACTCCTTCATATGACACAATTAATGTATCCCAGAGTTCTTTAGCAGTTTTACAGCCAGCAATTTTTGAAAATATTTGTTCAGATACTGCATTTCCTAAAATGCTTCTGGCTTTGGGATCAAGGTTATACAACAACTTGTCTTGATCTGTCCATTGAGCTTTGGTGGTTTGAACCCATCTGGCACGTTGGACAACTTTATCACCTTCTTTGACTTCATCAATGATCTTTCCTGGAATTATGGGTCCTTCAGTTATGATTCTTATCATTTCTTCATGAATTCCTGACAAATGCCACTCAGCTTTAAGCTTCCAATGGGCAAAGTTATGACCATTGAATACTGGAATTCCTTTACCAGCCATTGCAGTTATATTTGAAGATGATGACATTGTTTTGAGATTCTAAGTATTGATCGTTTAAGATTTATAAATTTATTAAAATGTAAATCTTATTTGCTTTGATACCAGTTGTTAGGTCTTACTAAGATCTCAAAAAATGGCAAATCAATCACAAATAAGTATTTAGATGTTAATTATTATTTATCGATTGATTACTCAGTTTCAGTGATTATTATCGCGGAATTATAATAAAGAAACAGTGAAAATAACACACAGTTATATTTCGGTGAAAAGGTACAATGATTACAACGTTCAAGCTCACTATTTATACACAATAATAGTGAGCTTGATAAGGATAAATCTTAGTAAATCTTCTAAAGAGATAGAAGATTATGTCTAACTAGATTACCTAAAATCACGCCTTAAGTCTCTTCTTGAGTCTGAGTTAGTCAGACTGAGACACTCAGACTCAGTCACTCAGACTGAGTCACTCAGACTCAGTCACTCAGACTGAGACTTTGATTAACAGATTTATTAATCTTAGGGTAAATCATTGTATTTCCCAACAATTACAATTTCTAGTCCATACTCCCACACTACCCTAATAAACTTTGTAATAACCGAAATCAACAATCCAAACCACGTTGTACCCATTAATACCCTAATTTCCTTATAAAACCTAGATTTCTTCCGGTACGAGTTAGAATCACGGTTTAGGTGGGTGATACTCATGTTTCATAATCCCGTAGGTCACAATAGAATTAAGAATGTTCGAAGAAGGATGTTAGAAGCCATTTCATCCATAAAAAACTCAATCAAACAAAAAGTACCCTTTTAAAATCAAAACCCTAATTCTAAAAACCCATAGGTACTTTTAAACCCTAATTTTCTAATAACCTTTCCATACATTACATTTCTAGTCCATACTCCCACACTACCTTAATAAACTTTTTAATAACCGAAATCAACCATCCAAACCACGTTATACCCATTAAAACCCTCATTTCCTTATAAATCCTAGATTTCTTCAGGTACGAGTTAGATTCACCGTTAAGGTGGGTGATATTCATGTTTTATAATCCCGTAGGTCACAATAGCATTAAGAATGTCTGAAGAAGGATATTATAAGCCATTTCATCCATAAAAAACTCAATCAAACAAAAAGTACCCTTTTAAAATAAAAAACCTAATTCTAAAAACCCATAGGTAATTTTAAACCCTAATTTTCTAAAAACCTTACCATACATTACATATTAGAAGCCAATTCATCCATAAAAAACTCAATCAAACAAAAAATACCCTTTTAAAATCAAAACCCTAATTCTAAAAACCCATAGGTACTTTTAAACCCTGATTTTCTAAAAACCTTACCATACATTTCAATTTCTAGTCCATTCTCCCACACTACCCTAATAAACTTTATAATAACCGAAATCAACAATCCAAACCACGTTATACCCATTAATACCCTAATTTCCTTATAAAACCTAGATTTCTTCCGGTACGAGTTAGAATCACGGTTTAGGTGGGTGATACTCATGTTTCATAATCCCGTAGGTCAAAATAACGTGAAGAATGTCTGAAGAAGGATATTAGAAGCCATTTCATCCATAAAAAACTCAATCAAACAAAAAATACCCTTTTAATATCAAAACCCTAATTCTAAAAACCCATAGGTACTTTTAAACCCTAATTTTCTAAAACCTTACCATACATTACAATTTCTAGTCCAAACTCCCACACTACCCTAATAAACTTTATAATAACCGAAATAAACAATCCAAACCACGTTGTACCCATTAATACCCTCATTTCCTTATAAAACCTATATTTCATCCGGTACGAGTTAGATTCACGGTTAAGGTGGGTGATATTCATGTTTCATAATCCCGTAGGTCACAATAACATTAAGAATGTCTAAAAAGGTATATTACAAGCCATTTCATCCATAAAAACTCAATCAAACAAAAATTACCCTTTTAAAATCAAAACCCTAATTCTAAAAACCCATAGGTACTTTTAAACCCTAATTTTCTAAAACCTTACCATACATTACAATTTCTAGTCCAAACTCCCACACTACCCTAATAAACTTTATAATAACCGAAATAAACAATCCAAACCACGTTGTACCCATTAATACCCTCATTTCCTTATAAAACCTATATTTCATCCGGTACGAGTTAGATCACGGTTAAGGTGGGTGATATTCATGTTTCATAATCCCGTAGGTCACAATAGCATAAAGAATGTCCGAAGAGGAATATTAGAAGCCATTTCATCCATACAAAACTCAATCAAAAAAAAATACCCTTTTAAAATCAAAACCCTAATTCTAAAAACCCATAGGTACTTTTAAACCCTAATTTTCTAAAAGCTTACCATACATTACAATTTCTAGTCCATACTCCCACACTACCCTAATAAACTTTATAATAACCGAAATCAACAATCCAAACCACGTTATACCCATTAATACCCTCATTTCCTTATGAAACATGAGTATCACCCACCTAAACCGTGATTCTAACTTGTACCGGAAGAAATCTAGGTTTTATAAGGAAATTAGGGTATTAATGGGTACAACGTGGTTGGATTTTTGATTTCGGTTATTATAAAGTTTATTAGGGTATTGTGGGAGTATGGACTAGAAATTGTAATGTAAGGTAAGGTTTTTAAAAAATTAGGGTTTAAAAGTACCTATGGGTTTTTAGAATTAGGGTTTTGATTTTAAAAGGGTAATTTTTGTTTGATTGAGTTTTTTATGGATGAAATGGCTTCTAATATTCCTCTTCGGACATTCTTTATGCTATTGTGACCTACGGGATTATGAAACATGAATATCACCCACCTTAACGGTGAATCTAACTCGTACCGGATGAAATATAGGTTTTATAAGGAAATGAGGGTTTTAATGGGTATAACGTGGTTTGGATTGTTGATTTCGGTTATTATAAAGTTTATTAGGGTAGTGTGGGAGTATGGACTAGAAATTGTAATGTATGGTAAGGTTTTTAGAAAATTAGGGTTTAAAAGTACCTATGGGTTTTTAGAATTAGGGTTTTGATTTTAAAAGGGTATTTTTTGTTTGATTGAGTTTTTTATGGATGAAATGGCTTCTAATATCCTTCTTCAGACATTCTTAACGTCATTGTGACCTACGGGATTATGAAACATGAATATCACCCACCTAAACCGTGATTCTAACTCGTACCGGATGAAATATAGGTTTTATAAGGAAATGAGGGTATTAATGGGTACAACGTGGTTTGGATTGTTGATTTCGGTTATTATAAAGTTTATTAGGGTAGTGTGGGAGTATGGACTAGAAATTGTAATGTATGGTAAGGTTTTTAGAAAATTAGGGTTTAAAAGTACCTATGGGTTTTTAGAATTAGGGTTTTGATTTTAAAAGGGTATTTTTTGTTTGATTGAGTTTTTTATGGATGAAATGGCTTCTAATATCCTTCTTCAGACATTCTTAACGCTATTTTGACCTACGGATTATGAAACATGAATATCACCCACCTAAACCGTGATTCTAACTCGTACCGGAATGAAATCTAGGTTTTATAAGGAAATGAGGGTATTAATGGGTATAACGTGGTTTGGATTGTTGATTTCGGTTATTATAAAGTTTATTAGGGTAGTGTGGGAGTATGGACTAGAAATTGTAATGTATGGTAAGGTTTTTAGAAAATTAGGGTTTAAAAGTACCTATGGGTTTTTAGAATTAGGGTTTTGATTTTAAAAGGGTATTTTTTGTTTGATTGAGTTTTTTATGGATGAAATGGCTTCTAATATCCTTCTTCAGACATTCTTCACTCTATTTTGACCTACGGGATTATGAAACATGAATATCACCCACCTAAACCGTGATTCTAACTCGTACCGGAAGAAATCTAGGTTTTATAAGGAAATGAGGGTTTTAATGGGTATAACGTGGTTTGGATTGTTGATTTCGGTTATTATAAAGTTTATTAGGGTAGTGTGGGAGTTTGGACTAGAAATTGTAATGTATGGTAAGGTTTTAGAAAATTAGGGTTTAAAAGTACCTATGGGTTTTTAGAATTAGGGTTTTGATTTTAAAAGGGTATTTTTTGTTTGATTGAGTTTTTTATTGGTGAAATGGCTTCTAATATCCTTCTTCGGACATTCTTAAAGCTATTGTGACCTACGGGATTATGAAACATGAATATCACACACCTAAACCGTGAATCTAACTCGTACCGGATGAAATATAGGTTTTATAAGGAAATGAGGGTTTTGAATGGGTATAACGTGGTTTGGATTGTTGATTTCGGTTATTATAAAGTTTATTAGGGTAGTGTGGGAGTATGGACTAGAAATTGTAATATATGGTAAGGTTTTTAGAAAATTAGGGTTTAAAAGTACCTATGGGTTTTTAGAATTAGGGTTTTGATTTTAAAAGGGTACTTTTTGTTTGATTGAGTTTTTTATGGATGAAATGGCTTCTAATATCCTTCTTCGGACATTCTTAATGCTATTGTGACCTACGGGATTATGAAACATGAATATCACCCACCTTAACCGTGATTCTAACTCGTACCGGATGAAATATAGGTTTTATAAGGAAATGAGGGTTTGAATGGGTATAACGTGGTTTGGATTGTTGATTTCGGTTATTATAAAGTTTATTAGGGTAGTGTGGGAGTATGGACTAGAAATTGTAATCTATGGTAGGGTTTTTAGAAAATAAAGGTTTTAAAGTACCTATGGGTTTTTAGAATTAGGGTTTTGATTTTAAAAGGGTATTTTTTTGTTTGATTGAGTTTTTTATGGATGAAATGGCTTCTAATATCCTTATTCGGACATTCTTAATGCTATTGTGACCTACGGGATTATGAAACATGAATATCACCCACCTTAACCGTGAATCTAACTCGTACCGGATGAAATATAGGTTTTATAAGGAAATGAGGGTATTAATGGGTATAACGTGGTTTGGATTGTTGATTTCGGTTATTATAAAGTTTATTAGGGTAGTGTGGGAGTATGGACTAGAAATTGTAATGTATGGTAAGGTTTTTAGAAAATTAGGGTTTAAAGTACCTATGGGTTTTTAGAATTAGGGTTTTGATTTTAAAAGGGTACTTTTTGTTTGATTGAGTTTTTTATGGATGAATGGCTTCTAATATCCTTCTTCGGACATTCTTAATGCTATTGTGACCTACGGGATTATGAAACATGAATATCACCCACCTTAAACGTGAATCTAACTCGTACCGGATGAAATCTAGGTTTTATAAGGAAATTAGGGTTTTAATGGGTATAACGTGGTTTGGATTGTTGATTTCGGTTATTATAAAGTTTATTAGGGTAGTGTGGGAGTATGGACTAGAAATTGTAATGTATGGTAAGGTTTTAGAAAATTAGGGTTTAAAAGTACCTATGGGTTTTTAGAATTAGGGTTTTGATTTTAAAAGGGTATTTTTTGTTTGATTGAGTTTTTTATGGATGAAATGGCTTCTAATATCCTTCTTCAGACATTCTTCACGTTATTTTGACCTACGGGATTATGAAACATGAATATCACCCACCTAAACCGTGATCTAACTCGTACCGGATGAAATATAGGTTTTATAAGGAAATGAGGGTTTTAATGGGTATAACGTGGTTGGATTGTTGATTTCGGTTATTATAAAGTTTATTAGGGTAGTGTGGGAGTATGGACTAGAAATTGTAATGTATGGTAAGGTTTTTAGAAAATTAGGGTTTAAAAGTACCTATGGGTTTTTAGAATTAGGGTTTTGATTTTAAAAGGTATTTTTTGTTTGATTGAGTTTTTTATGGATGAAATGGCTTCTAATATCCTTCTTCAGACATTCTTAACGCTATTTTGACCTACGGGATTATGAAACATGAATATCACCCCCCTAAACCGTGATTCTAACTCGTACCGGAAGAAATCTAGGTTTTATAAGGAAAATAGGGTATTAATGGCTACAACGTGGTTTGGATTGTTGATTTCGGTTATTATAAAGTTTATTAGGGTAGTGTGAGAGTATGGACTAGAAATTGTAATGTATGGAAATGGTTTTAGAAATTAGGGTTTAAAAGTACCTATGGGTTTTTAGAATTAGGGTTTTGATTTTAAAAGGGTATTTTTTGTTTAATTGAGTTTTTTATGGATGAAATGGCTTCTAATAACCTTCTTCGGACATTCTTAATGCTATTTGGAACAGAAATTGTAATGTATGGTAAGGTTTTTAGAAAATTAGGGTTTAAAAGTACCTATGGGTTTTTAGAATTAGGGTTTTGATTTTAAAAGGGTATTTTTTGTTTGATTGAGTTTTTTATGGATGAAATGGCTTCTAATATCCTTCTTCAGACATTCTTCAGGTTATTTTGACCTATAGGATTATGAAACATGAGTATCACCCACCTAAACCGTGATTCTAACTCGTACCGGAAGAAATCTAGGTTTTATAAGGAAATTAGGGTATTAATGGGTACAACGTGGTTTGGATTGTTGATTTCGGTTATTATAAAGTTTATTAGGGTAGTGTGGGAGTTTGGACTAGAAATTGTAATGTATGGTAAGGTTTTTAGAAAATTAGGTGTCACACCCCGCTAAAGCGGAAACACGGAATGTGAAGAGCAAAGATATCATCACACGAGTTATAATTAAAACATACGGTTTCAAGTCATTGATAACAAAATATGAGTTTACAGTTTAAAGATAACCAAGCATTTTAAGAGTACATAACAGAAGGACATAGTAAATAGTTTAACAAAATTCCCAAAAACATATTCAAAATAGGTCTTCTCCCGATTCTTGGATCCACATGACAAGCCTGACCCATCCACAATATGCACTTCGTGTCTTACATTTAGTTTCCTGAAACAAGAGATCAAGTGTCAACTACAATAAAGTAGTGAGTGAGTTACAGTTTTGAGTTTCTCGATAAAAGTTTAAGTTAAGTATATCAATACTTAAAGATTTCTAAAAGTAGAACTATACAAAAAGAATAGTTTCGATCCAAAAAGTAGTTCCAGAGATAGTTGCGGAAGTCGTATAACCATATACGCGCAAGTAAAGTATAAAACTCGTATAATAAAGTTGAAGCGGAATCAATCGCTAAAAATAAAGTAGATGCGTAGGGTTTATGTGTTTAACTAAAGTAGTAACTCGTTTCAATTCCTTGGCATAATATAGAAGTAAGTTCACACTAAACCGATTAACTGGTCATAATCTAACCCCAAAAAGTTTCACTGAGTTTCCAAGTGTGGTAGTAATATGTACTCTAGGTTGCGAACCTCAAGTAAGGAGCGACCACTCCTAAGTATCGATACCCATAGTTACTAACGGCTATTGCTAATAGTGTGTAAAGTTTCGAATCAAAAGTGGGGCAATTTGAGTTTCCGTTTCCCATAAAAAAAATAGTAATACTTACGAGTTTCTATATTCTCATCAAGGGTTGGTTTCGCTAACAAGTATCCTAACAATAGTCTAGCCAATCGGGGCATTAACACATAATACGCATAAAGTTTCAAAGTTTCCAAATGTTTACAAAGTTTCCCAAAGTGTTTACGAGTTTCACAAGTTTCATACGAGTGCCGAGAGGGGCATAAAACAATTTAATACGGAGCCGAGTGTGGCAAAAGTAGTAATTGTAATATATTTGAACCATAAAGCCGATTAAAGGTGGCAAACCATTTAGTTTATAATATGCCAAACGGGCAAGTAAAACTATTTAAGCATAAGTTTCACGAAATGTTCAATAAGAGTTCACAATAGTGCCAAAAGTTCAGTTAGATCTCAAGTTTCCCCCAAAGATGTTTGAAAACAGCAAATAAAGCGGGGTTGTAACTCACGTGAAAATGAGGCGGTGAAAAGATAGCTCGGATGAGGGTGGGTCGGTTCTGGCTAAAATCCGGCAGAGCTTCCGCGCTATATAAAGAATGCCCAAAATAACAAATCACTTTCCCGCTTTACAAACTGAACTCGAATATGTGAAATGAATCTAATGAATCACAAGGACTTACGCTAAAGCGAGAGGATAGTACTAGGAGGGTGCGTGGAGTGACCGGAATAGGAAATCGGAATCGCGTGAACCTAAATTATACCGAATATGAAACTGTCAGATTCTTTTGTTCTAATATTTTCTAAAAATAACATAAAATTCACATTCTGGAATACGAAGTCATAGGAACTGGATTCGTCTCAATCCGACAGTTTTTGAAGAAGTTAGAGTCGTTTACGTATTTAACTCGTTTTAACCGTAAAAACAGTAAATAATAGTAGATTAATTCCAAAAATTCCAGTAAAATCTGTAAATTTATATTTTGATAGATTCTAGATTATGTCAAATTTTTGTAATCTGATTAATTCGTTTGGTATGTTTTCTCGAAATTCAAGATTAAATCTGATTAAATAAAATCATAATAAATCGAAATATAGGAGTTAGGTTCCCGATTTTTGACAGTAAGCTACATTTTACAGTTTACATCTTTGGTCAAAATGTCGTAATTTTTACATGCATACAACAGATTCTGTCGATTTCTTCGGTTAGAGTCATAAATCAAAATCTTAAGTTGAAAAACATAACTTTAGTTTATTTTAATGAAATTTCCAGATTTTCCATTTTATAAACCTTCATTTTTACCAATAAAAATTGCATGCAATGGAGTTTTTGATATGCTTTCATCATTTTAGTTATAAAACATATATAGATTTGATGATTTATGTAAAAACTTGAGTAAATATGAAAGATAAGTTCAAGAACAAGATTTTTACCTTTGAAATGATGAAATAATGGTGATGAATGTATGAAAATGTCCTTGAATTACTTAGATTATGCCTTAGAAGGATTGTTTTTGAAAGAGTTATAGGTGTTTGTATGAGAGTTGAAAGCATAAATGTATGTGTGTGTTTTAGACTTGTGCAAATGAGAGTGACAAAGGGAGGTAATAACAATGTGAATTTATGGGATAGAGGGGTGTTTGACACCTGTTTTTACAGGTGTTGGTCCATATGGTCGGTTTTGGGTGAGTCACCAAGCACTAGCAACAACAAAATTTTTGAATTCCTGTGCTGAGTTGCGCCGCAACTGATTCTGTTGCTCCGCAAGAGGCTGATTTTCTGACTTTTTCGTTTTTGTTTAGTTTTCTTTGTTAAGTGTTTCGTTAGTTGAAAGTTTCCGGTTATTTTAGATAGGAACTTAGGAAAGTTCACTAGATGTTTTCTTGGTATTAGGATTCATTTATGTGATTCCGATTTCGATTCCGACGTACACACAAGCTTACGAGACAAGTACAATAAGATCAAAACGAGTTAAGTCAAAGATAGAGGATGCGGTTGACACAACACGTTTGCGGTAAAGTACGATTACAAGAAATGAAAATTTGTCTCAAAGATAAAGAACACGGAATTATCCTGAATTTTGGACGGTTGTCACATTAGGGTTTAAAAGTACCTATGGGTTTTTAGAATTAGGGTTTTGATTTTAAAAGGGTATCTTTTGTTTGATTGAGTTTTTTATGGATGAAATGGCTTCTAATATCCTTCTTCGGACATTCTTCACGTTATTTTGACCTACGGGATTATGAAACATGAATATCAGCCACCTAAACCGTGATTCTAACTCGTAACGGAAGAAATCTAGGTTTTATAAGGAAATTAGGGTTTGAATGGGTATAACGTGGTTTAGATTGTTGATTTCTTTATTATAAAGTTTATTAGGGTAGTGTGGGAGTATGGACTAGAAATTGTAATGTATGGTAAGGTTTTTAAAAAATTAGGGTTTAAAAGTACCTATGGGTTTTTAGAATTAGGGTTTTTATTTTAAAAGGGTATTTTTTGTTTGATTGAGTTTTTATCGATGAAATGGGTTCTAATACCCTTCTTCGGACATTCTTAATGCGATTGTGACCTACGGGATTATGAAACATAAATATCACCCACCTAAACCGTGATTCTAACTCGTACCGGAAGAAATCTAGGTTTTATAAAGAAATTAGGGTATTAATGGTACAACGTGGTTTGGATTGTTGATTTCGGTTATTCTAAAGTTTATTAGGGAAGTGTGGGAGTTTGGACTAGAAATTGTAATGTATGGTAAGGTTTTTAGAAAATTAGGGTTTAAAAGTACTTATGGGTTTTTAGAATTAGGGTTTTGATTTTAAAAGGGTATTTTTTCTTTGATTGAGTTTTTTATGGATGAAATGGCTTCTAATATCCCTCTTCGGACATTCTTTATGCTATTGTGACCTACAGGATTACGAAACATGAATATCACCCACCTTAACCGTGAATCTAACTCGTACCAGATGAAATATAGGTTTTATAAGGAAATGAGGGTTTTAATGGGTATAACGTGGTTTGAATTGTTGATTTCGGTTATTTTCAAATAACCTTTCCATACATTACAATTTCTAGTCCATACTCCCACACTACCCTAATAAACTTTATAATAACCGAAATCAACAATCCAAACCACGTTGTACCCATTAAAACCCTCATTTCCTTATAAAACCTATATTTCATCCGGTACGAGTTAGATTCACGGTTAAGGTGGGTGATAGTCATGTTTCATAATCCCGTAGGTCACAATAGCATTAAGAATCTCTGAAGAAGGATATTAGAAGCCAATTCATCCATAAAAAACTCAATCAAACAAAAAATACCCTTTTAAAATCAAAACCCTAATTCTAAAAACCTATAGGTACTAATACCCTCATTTCCTTATAAAACCTTTATTTGATCCGATACGACTTACATTCACGGTTAAGGTGTGTGATATTCATGTTTCATAATTCCATAGGTCACAATAGCATTAAGAATGTCTGAAAAAGGATATTAGAAGCCATTTCACGGTTTTAAAAAACTCAATCAAACAAAAAGTACCCTTTTAAAATCAAAACCCTAATTCTAAAAACCCATAGGTACTTTTAAACCCTAATTTTCTAAAAGCTTACCATACATTACAATTTCTAGTCCATACTCCCACACTACCCTAATAAACTTTATAATAAAAGAAATCAACAATCTAAACCATGTTATACCCATTCAAAACCCAATTTTCCTTATAAAACCTAGATTTCTTCCGGTACGAGTTAGAATCACGGTTTAGGTGGGTGATATTCATGTTTCATAATCCCGTAGGTCAAAATGACGTGAAGAATCTCTGAAGAAGGATATTAGAAGCCATTTCATCCATAAAAAACTCAATCAAACAAAAAATACCCTTTTAAAATCAAAACCCTAATTCTAAAAACCCATAGGTACTTTTAAACCCTAATTTTTAAAAACCTTACCATACATTACAATTTCTAGTCCAAACTCCCACACTACCCTAATAAACTTTATAATAACCGAAATCAACAATCCAAACCACGTTGTACCCATTAATACCCTAATTTCCTTATAAAACCTAGATTTCTTCCGGTACGAGTTAGAATCACGGTTTAGGTGGGTGATACTCATGTTTCATAATCCCGTAGGTCACAATAGCATTAAGAATGTCTGAAGAAATATATTAGAAGCCATTTCATCCATAAAAAACTCAATCAAACAAAAAGTACCCTTTTAAAATCAAAACCCTAATTCTAAAAACCCATAGGTACTTTTAAACCCTAGTTTTCTAAAAACCTTACCATACATTACAATTTCTAGTCCATACTCCCACACTACCCTAATAATCTTTATAATAACCGAAATCAACAATCCAAACCACGTTGTACCCATTAATACCCTAATTTCCTTATAAAACCTAGATTTCTTCCGGTAGGAGTTAGAATCACGGTTTAGGTGGGTGACGTTCATGTTTCATAATCCCGTAGGTCAAAATAACGTGAAGAATGTCTGAAGAAGGATATTAGAAGCCATTTCATCCATAAAAAACTCAATCAAACAAAAAATACCCTTTTAAAATCAAAACCCTAATTCTAAAAACCCATAGGTACTTTTAAACCCTAATTTTCAAATAACCTTTCCATACATTACAATTTCTAGTCCATACACCCACACTACCCTAATAAACTTTATAATAACCGAAATCAACAATCCAAACCACGTTGTACCCATTAATACCCTAATTTCCTTATAAAATCTAGATTTCTTCCGGTACAAGTTAGAATCAAGGTTTAGGTGGGTGATACTCATGTTTCATAATCCCGTAGGTCACAATAGCATTAAGAATGTCTGAAGAAGGATATTAGAAGCCATTTCATCCATAAAAAACTCAATCAAACAAAGAATACCCTTTTAAAATAAAAACCCTAATTTTAAAAACCCATAAGTACTTTTAAACCCTAATTTTCTAAAAACCTTACCATACATTACAATTTCTAGTCCAAACTCCCACACTACCCTAATAAACTTTAGAATAACCGAAATCAACAATCCAAACCACGTTGTACCCATTAATACCCTAATTTCCTTATAAAACCTAGATTTCTTCAGGTACGAGTCAGAATCACGGTTTAGGTGGGTGATATTCATGTTTCATAATCCCGTAGGTCACAATAGCATTAAGAATGTCCGAAGAAGGATATTAGAAGCCATTTTATCCATAAAAAACTCAATCAAACAAAAAGTACCCTTTTAAAATCAAAACCCTAATTCTAAAAACCCATAGGTACTTTTAAACCCTAATTTTCTAAAAGCTTACCATACATTACAATTTGTAGTCCAAACTTCCACACTACCATAATAAACTTTGTAATAACCGAAATCAACAATCCAAACCACGTTGTACCCATTAAAACCATAATTTCCTTATAAAACCTAGATTTCTTCCGGTACGAGTTAGAATCACGGTTTAGGTGGATGACATTCATGTTTCATAATCCCGTAGGTCAAAATAACGTGAAGAATGTCTGAAGAAGGATATTAGAAGCCATTTCATCCATAAAAAACTCAATCAAACAAAAAATACCCTTTTAAAATCAAAACCCTAATTCTAAAAACCCATAGGTACTTTTAAACCCTAATTTTCTAAAAACCTTTCCATACATTACAATTTCTAGTCCATACTCCCACACTACCCTAATAAACTTTATAATAACCGAAATAAACAATCCAAACCACGTTGTACCCATTAATACCCTAATTTCCTTATAAAACCTAGATTTCTTCCGGTACGAGTTAGAATCACGGTTTAGGTGGGTGATATTCATGTTTCATAATCCCGTAGGTCAAAATAACGTGAAGAATGTCTGAAGAAGGATATTAGAAGCCATTTCATCCATAAAAAACTCAATCAAACAAAAAATACCCTTTTAAAATCAAAACCCTAATTCTAAAAACCCATAGGTACTTTTAAACCCTAATTTTCTAAAAACCTTTCCATACATTACAATTTCTAGTCCATACTCCCACACTACCCTAATAAACTTTATAATAACCGAAATCAACAATCCAAACCACGTTATACCCATTAAAACCCTCATTTCCTTATAAAACCTAGATTTCTTCAGGTACGAGTTAGAATCACGGTTTAGGTGGGTGATATTCATGTTTCATAATCCCGTAGGTCACAATAGCATTAAGAATGTCCGAAGAAGGATATTTGAAGCCATTTCATCCATAAAAAACTCAATCAAACAAAAAATACCCTTTTAAAATCAAAACCCTAATTCTAAAAACCCATAGGTACTTTAAAACCCTAATTTTCTAAAAACCTTACCATACATTACAATTTCTAGTCCATACTCCCACACTACCCTAATAAACTTTATAATAACCGAAATCAACAATCCAAACCACGTTGTACCCATTAATC
>CAJVGC010000138.1:0-45949 GCA_910822075.1 Senecio squalidus
ATGCCCTGCCCCCATCAACAAAATCAAAACACCTACCCTAAGAAAGCCCAAAACAGTTCCCAAGAAACGGATAAGACTTGGAAACACATAGGGTAAAAGAGGAAACCAACGAAACATGAATCAAGTCAAAACTCAAAAGGGACAAATTGTTAAAAGCTCAAGGAAAGGATGTTTTATTTGTGGTAAATTGAATCACTATGCAAAAATCTGTTATCACAATCCTCAAAATCAAACACAAGTGATTCAAAAACCACATAATGGGGTGGGATACAAAGGAAGGGCTGTCTCTAAAAACAACTTTGTCAAACAAGTCCCTTCAAAAGATCAAGGTGTTAACAAACGCAACATAATTTCCAACAAGAAGAATAGAGTTAATGCTGCTAGACAAACAGTTGTTTCTACGGCTAAGGTTAATACGGCTAAAAGTAAGGGTGTTAATACTGCCCGTATTAATACTGTGAAAAATACCCGTATGAATCCTGCTCGTGTTAATACTGTCAAACGTAACATTGTTACTAAGGCTCCTATTAACAATAAGAAACAACGGAATGTCAAACCAGTATCTATTCCAATTGTTAAATCAAAAGTTGTTAACACCAAAATTGTTCAAAAAGAAAAATCTTTCAAACAAGTGTGGCAACCAAAGATCCGAGTAACTCAACCACCTATTCCCACTGATTTCTCAAAACTAGTACAAAGGAAGGTGAGTTACTTTGATGAAATGGGCAAACCCAAGTCAACTTTGGCTTGGGTTCCCACCAGAAACTAATCTTTATCGTTTATGTGCAGGTTCAGCCAACAAAAGAAAGTGAGAACAGTTGGCATGTAGATAGTGGCTGTTCCAGGCACATGACGGGCAACATGTCATGCCTTCAGGACTTTGAAAAGTTCAACGGAGGATATGTTGCTTTTGGAGGCAATCCAAAAGGAGGAAAGATTACTGGGAAAGGGACAATCAGCAATGGTACACTACACTTCAAGGATGTGTACTATGTGCAACAGCTCTCAAGTTTGTGATGAGAAACACACACCAATCTTCACTGCTACTAAATGCATTATAATGAAGCCTGGGTATGTCATTGATGAAAGTATGATTCTACTCAGAACACCAAGAAGAGACAATGTCTACTGCTTAGACATGTCAAAGGTTCAAATAAATTCACCTGAAGCATGCTTTCTCTCAAAAGCTACTTTAGATGAATCCACTATCTGGCATAGGAGGATGTGCCACATGAACCTAAAGAACATCAATAAACTAGTTAAATCTAGTTTGGTTAGAGGTCTCCCAAACAAGCAGTTCAATCTTGAAGATAACTGCTTAGCATGCTTGAAGGGCAAGCAACACAAAACTTCCCACAAGACAAAGGAGATCAACTCTAACACCACACCTTTACATTTACTTCATATGGATCTCTTTGGTCCTACCAATGTAAAGAGTATTGCTAAGAAGTCATACTGCCTTGTCATTACTGATGATTTTTCAAGATATACATGGGTGTACTAGGATGAAACAAGTCAGCTTCTCATCACTTTTGTCACCAAAGTTGAACACCAACTCAACCTGAAGATCAAGAAAATTCGATGTGACAACGGCACAGAGTTCAAGAACCAAGTGATGAATGACTTCTGTGACAAGAAAGGAATAGAGAGACAATTCAGCGCTGCTAGGACTCCTCAACAGAATGGAATTGCTGAAAGAAGGAACAGGACATTGATTGAAGCAGCACGAAGTATGTTGGCTGACTCCAATCTTCCCATGTTTTTCTGGGCAGAAGCAGTTAACACTGCCTGCTATGTTCAGAACAGGGTCCTACTAGTCAAAGCGCACAACAAGACTCCATATGAGCTTATTCACAAGAGACAACCTATGATAAGCTTCCTACGCGCTTTTGGATGTCCATGCACAGTTCTAAACTCTAAGGACTATCTTGGAAAGTTTGATAGCAAAGCTGATGAAGGCACATTTGTTGGTTATTCATCTCAAAGTAAAGCTTATCGAGTTGATCATCGAGGAGAGCTCTAATGTGACCTTCAATGAACACACTTACACCAAGAAGGGACATGGACCAGACTGGGTATTTGACTTGGATGCACTGACCAAATCATTAAACTCCAACTTTGAGTTTAACTCAAACCAAGTTAATACGGCTCCAGTTCCTACGGCAAACTCTATTCCTACTGCACCTGTTTCTACGGAGCAAGTTGCTACGGCTCCAATCACAGGTACTGCTCGATTAGATGTGATGGAGTATATCAATCTTCCCATTATTTTGGAAGATCCCATCATCCCAGAAGAACCAGACTCTCCTCACACTGCAGAAAACTCTACAAAGGAGGACGAAGAAGCACAACCACATTCACCATTGGCTACGGAAAATACAACACGTCCCAACGGGGTTCCACGACTTATAGAAGAGGATGATCATGGAGTTGATCAACTTGTTAATGAAGAGCCTTACACAACAGATATACCTACTTCAGTCACTTCTCCATCATTCACTAACTACTGGTCAAAATCCTAGCAATGACCTGCCCGATTTGAATGATACAAACCTGAGTGTTGGACTACGACTTGAAAAGATCCCATCATCTCGTGTTGCCAAGAACCATCCCTCTAATCAAATCATTGGCAACTTTGACCTCTCCATGGAGACTAGAAGTCAAACCAAGTCCAGAAAGGATCCATCAACTGCTCTCATCAACACATGTCTCTTTGCATGCTTTCTTTCGCAAATGGAACCTAAGAAAATTCAGGAAGCATTACTAGATCCACACTGGATTGAGGCATGTCAGGCAGAGCTACTCCAATTCAAGATACAAGGAGTATGGGTACTAGTTGAGGTCCCATATGGCAAGAAGGTGATTGGTACACGCTGGATCTTCAGAAACAAGAAAGATGAACGTGGAATTGTGGTTAAAAACAAAGCACGACTGGTTGCACAAGGCTACACACAGGAAGAGGGAATTGATTATGAAGAAGTCTTTGCTCCAGTGGCTAGGATTGAATCCATTCGTCTATTTCTAGCCTTTGCTTCATTTATGGGCTTCAAAGTCTATCAAATGGATGTCAAAAGTGCTTTTCTATATGGTGTCATTGAAGAAGAGGTATATGTCAAACAACCTCCTGGTTTTGAGGACCCTCAACATCCTCACAAAGTCTACAAATTGATCAAAGCTCTCTATGGGCTTCATCAAGCACCACGAGCTTGGTATGACACTCTTTCAGACTACCTTCTTCAAAACAACTTTCAACGCGGAACAATTGACAAAACGCTATTCTTCAAGAAGTCTAACTCAGACATTCTTCTTGTTCAAATCTACGTTGATGACATCATCTTTGGATCCACCAAGGATTCATTGTGCAAGGAATTTGAGGATCTCATGCACACTAAGTTTCAGATGAGTTCCATGGGAGAACTCACTTTCTTCTTGGGCTTACAAGTCAAGCAAAAGCCGGATGGACTCCTCATAAGCCAAACCAAGTATGTCAAGGACATCCTTACCAAATTTGGACTCATGGATGCCAAGGTGGCAAGCACTCCGGTGGAAACTCACAAACAATTGACGCCTGATCTTGAGGGGGAGGATGTGGATATACACAACTATCGATCAATGATTGGATCTCTCATGTATCTCACAGCTTCAAGACCAGACATCATGTTTGGAGTTTGTGTATGCGCAAGATATCAAACAAGGCCCAAGATGTCACACCTAATTGCAGTCAAGAGAATCTTTCGCTACCTAAAGGGCAAGCCTAACTTAGGCTTATGGTATCCTAAAGACTCTCCCTTTGATTTAATTGCTTATACTGACAGTGATTATGGTGGTGAAAATTTAGACAGGAAATCAACGACTGGAGGGTGCCAATTTATTGGTTCAAGACTGGTGTCATGGCAATGCAAGAAGCAAACAACGGTGTCAACCTCTTCCACTGAAGCAGAGTACATTGCCGCTGCTAGTTGTTGTGCCCAAGTACTTTGGATTCAAAATCAAATGATGGACTATGGATATTCCTTCATGAACACGCCAATCTACATTGACAATCAAAGCACTATAAGCATCATCAACAATCCAGTCAAACACTCCAAAACAAAGCATATAGAGATACGCTATCACTTCATAAGAGATTGCAACGAGAAAAAACTAATCCATGTTGAGAAGATTCACACTGACAATCAACTGGCTGACCTTCTCACCAAAGCATTTGATGTGGGGAGATTCACATTTTTGATCACGAGCATTGGAATGATCAATACGGATGAATAACTCATATACTTTTCTCTTAGTATTTCTATTTTGTTTAAAGCAAGTCCCTTCGAGAAGCAGTAGTAACCTTATGATGAAAATCAAGTACCTTACTCTCTAGTATTGTACTATGTTACTACTGCAACATTAATAGTAAAGACAAAGTGTGTCCAAAGTATGATTAGTACGACCAAATTGTTAAGGCTAAGGGAAGGTTTAACTACTACTGCCCTATGTCAATAAGTTTGGACGGAATGGTTAATACGGACGAGTAATGTGTTACTACGGTCCTCTGGTTTAATACTGCCAGTAACTCAAGTTACTACGGACAGTCCAGTTAATACGGCCCATGAACCATTACTACGGCCCCTTTAACCAACTTACTACGGACCCTTTGTTAATACTGCAGATTATCTTATTAAAAAGGTTTCTTAAGAGATAAGAATACCCTAATTAATGATGATTTGACAAGTCAAAACACAACTTGTAACCCAACTTTACACGTGTCAAGCCCCGGTAACACATCTTTAACACGTGGCAAGCACTGATTGGACCTAATTTTTAAATTTCAGGCGCGAGGCACAGCTACTCGTGACACGTGGCAATTCTTAATTGGACCGTCAATTTTAAATCATTACCCGCGTCTAATCAGGGGTGTCAAGTTGTTACATTTTTTTGAGTATAAAAGGGGGTTAAATTTAACCGTTTGATACTTACCGTTTGTAAAACCCCTAAATCTTCCAAGAAAAAGTTACCGTTAGAAATTACTAATCAATCGATTTTCTTTATCGTTGTGACTAACCATCTACATTCTTGTTCATCACTGTAATAATCAATCACAGAATCAACAATGGCGGAACAATTGCAATTATTCAAAACTCACAACATGGTGGCTTGCTTGGAAAAGACTACCGAAAACGCCGATTTCCATCAAATCGTTGATTTCTTTGATCAATCGACACTCAAGACGGCGTTAACCATCAATCCCGATATTGATGAATCCCACATTAGGGATTTCTGGACGTCTGCTACTCTGGATGAAGTAGATATCGCCATCAATGCTGTGGTGAGGGGAAAATCAATCAAGGTTACAGAGTCTTCTCTCCGAGAACATCTGAACCTTCAAGACTCCGAAGGTATACTAAGAGTTCCTTATGACATCCTTGTAAACACTTTTACAAACATGGGGTATGAGGGGGATTTAAATATTTCAACATTTTTAAAATCAAAATTCTCCCCTCAGTGGAAATACATGTTGCATACTTTGCAACAATGTATGTCCCCAAAATGAACAGGATGGCATGAAGGCAGTTCTTCTTTAGCCAACGCTATGGTGTGTTTGGCTACAGGAAGAACTTATAATTTTTCCTACATGATTTTTGATTCAATGAGAAAGAATATCGAGAACCCACAAAATAAATTTTTAATGTATCCTCGATTTCTTCAACATTTTATAAACTGTGTCCATAATGATCTTCCACGATCAGAAAATCTTTTTAAATCACATGCTCATTCAAAGAAGGTTTTCACTAATATGAGACAAGTTAACAAGGGTGGTCCAGCAAATGTGACACCACTATTCTCAAAAATGTTGGTGGTCACCATTCCCACAGCTGCAGGACAAGTAACTCTACCTCTGTCCCAACCCCCAGCTGCCACCATCAGTACTACGGCAATATCTGTGGGCACTAGTGCCATATCTGTAGCCAGTACTGTAGGTGGAATCCCTGAGGTTACTACGGCAGTTGCTACTGCCCCTGTACCTCCAGTTGCTACTGTGAGTTCTACTCCAGTTGCTACTGCCCCAGTCACTACTGCTAAAGTGACTAAACCCACAGTTTCATCACCTCACAAACCACCCAAAGCTGCTTCAAAGAGACTCAAGAGGGTTACTCAGCCTCTTGTGTCTAAAACCATCCCTAAATCTCTCACTGCAAAAGCATTCCCTGAAACATCTTCAGGAATGCCACAAACAATAGGGGAAAACATTGAACACACCCCCTTGTTCACTGAGGTGGTCCATAAGGAGGGGGGAGACCATGTAGGGAGGGCTGATACTACTGCAGCCTCTACTTCTCATAGTAGAGCTCAGGACAGTATCAACATCACTAAGACCCAAACTACGGCAACACCATCCCTTGCTGAGGACTTGTTCTCAGATTGGGAAGGTGGTCCCTGGCGCCAAGAGACCATGGGAGAGATACCTGCTTCTGCTAGGCAGGAGAGTTTCTCTATTCCCTTTGATCTTCCACCTGTTGGTACCCAACAGGAAAGGGGTGAGGGTAGTGGTGGTCAGTGTAAGGAATTGATGGACATGTACCAAACTTTAATGGTGAAGGTGGAAAAACAAGAAGAGATGCTGTCCTCTCTTACTTCTTTGGTGCAACAGGTACTGGCACAACAGGCTCTCTTATCAGTCCAGTTACAGCACAAAAGAATCACCACACTAGATGCTGGCACTTCACCAAAATCATCCAGTTCTTCATCCTCAGATGACTCCCCAGCAGATGAAAACAAGGGGGAGAAAGAAGCATTGAATGTGTTCTCATCTGGTGAAAGCAAAGGTGAAGACAAGGGAAGCACAGATACTGTCATTACTGCCACCTCCAATCAAGATGAACAAATGGAGACAGGTAGTACATTTGAGGGGGAGACAGATTTTGATGCCAACATGATGGTAGATGAAGAAGGTGAGAAGATGGAAGTTGATACTCAACTTGAGGGGGAGCAGCAGCAAGAAGTGAAGCAAATGGTTGAAGAAACAATAGACGAGATGGAAGCTGAAACTTCACCAAAAGTTGCTACTGAAACACTTGCTGCGGATCAAGATGATGAAATGGTTGCTGCGGACTCCATTGATACGGATCAAGCTACTGCGGATCCAATGATTACCAGTCCAGTTGCTGCGGACTCAATTGCTGCGGATCCAGTTACTACGGACCCAATGGTGACTAGCCCAGTTACTGCGGACACAGTTGCTGCGGACACAGTTACTACTGACCCCATGGTCACCAGTCCAAGAACAGAGGATGCAGAAGCAGATCAATCATACCTGTTCACAACCATTCCCCCTACTTTCAATGAAGCTTCAACTCCCTTTGAAGCAATCCAATCTGAAGCTACAACTCTTTCAACCACTGTAACAGAAACCCCTGTCTCTACTGCTGATCAACAAGAAGCTGCAAATGTTCTTATAAGAACAGAAATGTCCAGAACAAGTGTGATGGATGATGAAGCTACAATAGCATCTCAGCTGCGTAAGATCAAGGAAGAAAAACAGAAACAAGATCAAGAGAAAGCAGAAGAGGAGAGGAAGAAGATGATAGCTGAGCTTGTTGCAAAACAGAGAGCTTCAGCTGCTTTGGGTGAACAACCTTTACAAACCTCTCTAAGAGTTCATACTTCTGTATCTGTTTCTGCTCCTACAGGTAGAGTTGGCTATGTCACAGTGGATAAGAAAAAGAAGAAAGTACAAAGAGTTAACCTTGATGCTGAACAAGAAAAAGGAAAAGGCAAATCCATTGTTGTGGAGAAATCAAAGACTGAGGAAGAAAGAAGTACTCAGGAAGCCTTTAACTTTCAAGGTATGACAGCTGAAGAGATTGAAGTGCTCAGAGAAGAGCAAGCTGCAGCAGAATTATATAACAGAATGGCTGCTGAGCAAGAAGAAGAGGAAAGAGCAAGACAAAGGAAGATAGCTCAAGAAGATGAGCTACATGCTAGACTCAATACAGCTCCAACTCCAGAACAAAAAGAAAGAATGGAGAGAATTGCTGCTGAGGATGCAATCAGAGCACAGGAGATGTATAATGAAGAACTCCTTCAAAAACTTTGTTCTCAAGGCCAAGTTAGAGCAGATTTCGAGTTGGGAATGAAGACTCTGGAAGAAGATGAAGTTGCTCTTAGAAAATTAAAGATCAAAACGAAGCCTGAGAAGAAGAAAGTGTCCAAAGCCACTCAATTAAAGTTAGCTGAAGATAGAGAGAAGTACTCTAAGTACCTCAGAAGCAAAGGATACAGTGGTAGATCCTTAGGCCCTATGAAGCTTACTAACATGTTGGACCTTGTGAAGGAAGAAAAGCAAAAGGAAGCAAAGAGGGAAGCAGCACTTGCAAAGCTTGAAGAGAAAAGGAAGCAAAATGCAGAAAAAGCATTAGCTGCAGCTCTTAAAACAGGAAGGAAGGTATTTCTACAACCTGAACCTGTTCCTGAAGTAAAGAAGCCAGAAGAGAAGCCTAAGAGAAAGAAGCTGCAATCAAAGAGGATTCCTGTTCCTCCAAGTAAAAGACAAAAGATGAGTGATGCTGCTTCTGCTTCTCAAGAAAGTCCAGATACTCCATTCATGGATGTTAAAACAGAACCTGAAAGTATGGAACAAGATCCTCCTAGCACTACTCAAGGGGGAGATTATTCTGCATACATAAACCATGTTGAAGGTTTAAAGTTTACTCCATTGAATGTGAAACCTCCAGTGATCATAGATTGGAAGTTTATTGGTGGAGCTTTGAAAACTGAATATGAAGTCATAAGAGCAGACAAGTCAAAGAAAGTTCTTATAGCCTTTCATTGGGTATTCAGAGATTTTGATAGAGATGATCTGGAGAGGATGTACAAGATTGGAAAAGTAAAATACTCTCATGAAAGAAAAGGAGTATGTGCTGGTACTGATCTGGCAATGGATGTTCTCTGTGGACTGTTTGAACCTGGATACAAGAAAACAAGTTCAGTCTTCAAGAAAGAAGGACCTAATAATCCTATACTTAACTGGTATGTTTATGAAAGAAGTGAAGTATACTCGATTATCAGAAGACATGGAGCAAGAGAATTCTACTTGGTGGATGTCAAGTATCCACACTCATTGAAGACATTGGATGAGATGGTGGAGATAAAGCTGAATGGACCAAGTGACTCAAGAATTGCTCAGGAACTTATTTGGAGAATCTTGTGTCAACGGGTTGAAGAAAAGAACAAGAGAGAATCTGACTTGCAAAACAAGCAGTTGTAATAAAATAGTTAATACTGTTTTGTTAATGAAATAGTTAGTACTGTTGGAGCATAAAACTTGTACTTTTGACATTCTTAACGCTATTTTGACCAACGGGATTATAAAACATGAATATCATCCATCTAAACCGTGATTCTAACTCGTACCGGATGAAATCTAGGTTTTATAAGGAAATGAGGGTTTTAATGGGTATAATGTGGTTTGGATTGTTGATTTCGGGAATTATAAAGTATATTAGGGTTGTGTGGGAGTATGGACTAGAAATTGTAATGGATGGTAAGGTTTCTAGAAAAGTAGGGTTTAAAAGTACCTATGGGTTTTTAGAATTTGGGTTTTTATTTTAAGAGGGTATTTTTTGTTTTATTGAGTTTTTTATGGATGAAATGGCTTCTAATATCCTTCTTCAGACATTCTTAACGCTATTTTGACCTACAGGATTATAAAACATGAATATCACCCACCTAAACCGTGATTCTAACTCGTACCGGATGAAATCTAGGTTTTATAATGAAATTAGGGTATTAATGGGTATAACGTGGTTTGGATTGTTGATTTCGGTAATTATAAAGTTTAATAGTGTATTGTGGGAGTATGGACTTGAAATTGTAATGTATGGTAAGGTTTTTAGAAAATTAGGGTTTAAAAGTACCTATGGGTTTTTAGAGTTACGGTTTTGATTTTAAAAGGGTATTTTTTGTTTGATTGAGTTTTATATGGATGAAATGGCTTCTAATATCCTCCTTCGGACATTCTTAACGCTATTTTGACCAACGGGATTATGAAACATGAATATCACCTGTTGGGTTATAACTTAGTTAAAATAGTTTAACCATGAACAACAAGCCTAACAAACAAGAAAAGTAACTTGAACTATTAATACGGAAGTTATTATGAGTTACTACGGAAGAACAAGTTAGTGCGGCTGTCCAACAAGTTACTACGGTTCATCAAGTTACTACGGCAGTATTGAAGATACTACGGATCAAGTCAAAGTCAAACTGCTACGGTTGAAGTCAAGATATGGAAGACCAACTTGCCGTGCAAGGATAATCTAAGTTATAGAATCATAACTAGATTACGTTTCCTTTTGTAATTAGATAGAGTTTCCTTAATCTAGATAACGATAGATTTAGATAAGGATAGTTGATGTTTCCTAGTTTATCTAGGTCGGCCTCAAGGTCTATAAATATAGATCCTTGTAGAGAGATAGAAACACGTTGTATTGATATATTTGTTAATGCAATTGAGGCTTATAATTCGACAATCCTTTTTGTTTATTCGTATTCATAATTCATTGACCTACGGGATTATAAAAACATGAATATCACCCACCTAAACCGTGATTCTAACTCGTACCGGATGAAATCTAGGTTTTATAAGGAAATGAGGGTATTAATGGGTATAACGTGGTTTGGATTGTTGATTTCGGTAATTATAAAGTTTATTAGGGTGGTGTGGGAGTATGGACTAGAATTGTAATGTATGGTAAGGTTTTTAGAAAATTAGGGTTTAAAAGTACCTATGGGTTTTTAGAATTAGGGTTTTGATTTTAAAAGGGTATTTTTTGTTTGATTGAGTTTTTTATGGATGAAATGGCTTCTAATATCCTTCTTCAGACATTCTTACGCTATTTTGACCTACGCGATTATGAAACATGAATATCACCCACCTAAACCGTGATTCTAACTCGTACCGGATGAAATCTAGGTTTTATAAGGAAATGAGGGTTTTAATGGGTATAACGTGGTTTGGATTGTTGATTTCGGTAATTATAAAGTTTATTAGGGTTGTGTGGGAGTATGGACTAGAAATTGTAATGTATGGTAAGGTTTCTAGAAAATTAGGGTTTAAAAGTACCTATGGGTTTTTAGAATTAGGGTTTTGATTTTAAAAGGGTATTTTTTGTTTGATTGAGTTTTTTATGGATGAAATGGCTTCTAATATCCTTCTTCAGACATTCTTAACGCTATTTTGACCTACGGGATTATAAAACATGAATATCACCCACCTAAACCGTGATTCTAACTCGTACCGGATGAAATCTAGGTTTTATAAGGAAATTAGGGTATTAATGGGTATAACGTGGTTTGGATTGTTGATTTCGGTAATTATAAAGATTAATAGTGTAGTGTGGGAGTATGGACTAGTAATTGTAATGTATGGTAAGGTTTTAGAAAATTATGGTTTAAAAGTACCTATGGGTTTTTAGAATTAGGGTTTTGATTTTAAAAGGGTATTTTTTGTTTGATTGAGTTTTTATGGATGAAATGGCTTCTAATATCCTTCTTCAGACATTCTTAACGCTATTTTGACCTACGGGATTATGAAACATGAATATCACCCACCTAAACCGTGATTCTAACTCGTACCGGATGAAATCTAGGTTTTATAAGGAAATGAGGGTTTTAATGGGTATAACGTGGTTTGGATTGTTGATTTCGGTAATTATAAAGTTTATTAGGGTTGTGTGGGAGTATGGACTAGAAATTGTAATGTATGGTAAGGTTTTTAGAAAATTAGGGTTTAAAAGTACCTATGGGTTTTTAGAATTAGGGTTTTGATTTTAAAAGGGTATTTTTTGTTTGATTGAGTTTTTTATGGATGAAATGGCTTCTAATATCCTTCTTCAGACATTCTTAACGCTATTTTGACCTACGGGATTATAAAACATGAATATCACCCACCTAAACCGTGATTCTAACTCGTACCGGATGAAATCTAGGTTTTATAAGGAAATGAGGGTATTAATGGGTATAACGTGGTTTGGATTGTTGATTTCGGTAATTATAAAGTTTATTAGGGTAGTGTGGGAGTATGGACTAGAAATTGTAATGTATGGTAAGGTTTTTAGAAAATTAGGGTTTAAAAGTACCTATGGGTTTTTAGAATTAGGGTTTTGATTTTAAAAGGGTATTTTTTGTTTGATTGAGTTTTTTATGGATGAAATGGCTTCTAATATCCTTCTTCAGACATTCTTAACGCTATTTTGACCTACGGGATTATGAAACATGAATATCACCCACCTAAACCGTGATTCTAACTCGTACCGGATGAAATCTAGGTTTTATAAGGAAATGAGGGTTTTAATGGGTATAACGTGGTTTGGATTGTTGATTTCGGTAATTATAAAGTTTATTAGGGTAGTGTGGGAGTATGGACTAGAAATTGTAATGTATGGTAAGGTTTTAGAAAATTAGGGTTTAAAAGTACCTATGGGTTTTTAGAATTAGGGTTTTGATTTTAAAAGGGTATTTTTTGTTTGATTGAGTTTTTTATGGATGAAATGGCTTCTAATATCCTTCTTCAGACATTCTTAACGCTATTTTGACCTACGGGATTATGAAACATGAATATCACCCACCTAAACCGTGATTCTAACTCGTACCGGATGAAATCTAGGTTTTATAAGGAAATGAGGGTATTAATGGGTATAACGTGGTTTGGATTGTTGATTTCGGTAATTATAAAGTTTATTAGGGTAGTGTGGGAGTATGGACTAGAAATTGTAATGTATGGTAAGGTTTTTAGAAAATTAGGGTTTAAAAGTACCTATGGGTTTTTAGAATTAGGGTTTTGATTTTAAAAGGGTATTTTTTGTTTGATTGAGTTTTTTATGGATGAAATGGCTTCTAATATCCTTCTTCAGACATTCTTAACGCTATTTTGACCTACGGGATTATGAAACATGAATATCACCCACCTAAACCGTGATTCTAACTCGTACCGGATGAAATCTAGGTTTTATAAGGAAATGAGGGTTTTAATGGGTATAACGTGGTTTGGATTGTTGATTTCGGTAATTATAAAGTTTATTAGGGTAGTGTGGGAGTATGGACTAGAAATTGTAATGTATGGTAAGGTTTTTAGAAAATTAGGGTTTAAAAGTACCTATGGGTTTTTAGAATTAGGGTTTTGATTTTAAAAGGGTATTTTTTGTTTGATTGAGTTTTTTATGGATGAAATGGCTTCTAATATCCTTCTTCAGACATTCTTAACGCTATTTTGACCTACGGGATTATGAAACATGAATATCACCCACCTAAACCGTGATTCTAACTCGTACCGGATGAAATCTAGGTTTTATAAGGAAATTAGGGTATTAATGGGTATAACGTGGTTTGGATTGTTGATTTCGGTAATTATAAAGTTTATTAGGGTAGTGTGGGAGTATGGACTAGAAATTGTAATGTATGGTAAGGTTTTTAGAAAATTAGGGTTTAAAAGTACCTATGGGTTTTTAGAATTAGGGTTTTGATTTTAAAAGGGTATTTTTTGTTTGATTGAGTTTTTTATGGATGAAATGGCTTCTAATATCCTTCTTCAGACATTCTTAACGCTATTTTGACCTACGGGATTATGAAACATGAATATCACCCACCTAAACCGTGATTCTAACTCGTACCGGATGAAATCTAGGTTTTATAAGGAAATGAGGGTTTTAATGGGTATAACGTGGTTTGGATTGTTGATTTCGGTAATTATAAAGTTTATTAGGGTAGTGTGGGAGTATGGACTAGAAATTGTAATGTATGGTAAGGTTTTAGAAAATTAGGGTTTAAAAGTACCTATGGGTTTTTAGAATTAGGGTTTTGATTTTAAAAGGGTATTTTTTGTTTGATTGAGTTTTTTATGGATGAAATGGCTTCTAATATCCTTCTTCAGACATTCTTAACGCTATTTTGACCTACGGGATTATAAAACATGAATATCACCCACCTAAACCGTGATTCTAACTCGTACCGGATGAAATCTAGGTTTTATAAGGAAATTAGGGTATTAATGGGTATAACGTGGTTTGGATTGTTGATTTCGGTAATTATAAAGTTTATTAGGGTAGTGTGGGAGTATGGACTAGAAATTGTAATGTATGGTAAGGTTTTTAGAAAATTAGGGTTTAAAAGTACCTATGGGTTTTTAGAATTAGGGTTTTGATTTTAAAAGGGTATTTTTTGTTTGATTGAGTTTTTTATGGATGAAATGGCTTCTAATATCCTTCTTCAGACATTCTTAACGCTATTTTGACCTACGGGATTATGAAACATGAATATCACCCACCTAAACCGTGATTCTAACTCGTACCGGATGAAATCTAGGTTTTATAAGGAAATGAGGGTTTTAATGGGTATAACGTGGTTTGGATTGTTGATTTCGGTAATTATAAAGTTTATTAGGGTTGTGTGGGAGTATGGACTAGAAATTGTAATGTATGGTAAGGTTTTTAGAAAATTAGGGTTTAAAAGTACCTATGGGTTTTTAGAATTAGGGTTTTGATTTTAAAAGGGTATTTTTTGTTTGATTGAGTTTTTTATGGATGAAATGGCTTCTAATATCCTTCTTCAGACATTCTTAACGCTATTTTGACCTACGGGATTATGAAACATGAATATCACCCACCTAAACCGTGATTCTAACTCGTACCGGATGAAATCTAGGTTTTATAAGGAAATGAGGGTATTAATGGGTATAACGTGGTTTGGATTGTTGATTTCGGTAATTATAAAGTTTATTAGGGTAGTGTGGGAGTATGGACTAGAAATTGTAATGTATGGTAAGGTTTTTAGAAAATTAGGGTTTAAAAGTACCTATGGGTTTTTAGAATTAGGGTTTTGATTTTAAAAGGGTATTTTTTGTTTGATTGAGTTTTTTATGGATGAAATGGCTTCTAATATCCTTCTTCAGACATTCTTAACGCTATTTTGACCTACGGGATTATGAAACATGAATATCACCCACCTAAACCGTGATTCTAACTCGTACCGGATGAAATCTAGGTTTTATAAGGAAATGAGGGTTTTAATGGGTATAACGTGGTTTGGATTGTTGATTTCGGTAATTATAAAGTTTATTAGGGTTGTGTGGGAGTATGGACTAGAAATTGTAATGTATGGTAAGGTTTTTAGAAAATTAGGGTTTAAAAGTACCTATGGGTTTTTAGAATTAGGGTTTTGATTTTAAAAGGGTATTTTTTGTTTGATTGAGTTTTTTATGGATGAAATGGCTTCTAATATCCTTCTTCAGACATTCTTAACGCTATTTTGACCTACGGGATTATGAAACATGAATATCACCCACCTAAACCGTGATTCTAACTCGTACCGGATGAAATCTAGGTTTTATAAGGAAATGAGGGTATTAATGGGTATAACGTGGTTTGGATTGTTGATTTCGGTAATTATAAAGTTTATTAGGGTAGTGTGGGAGTATGGACTAGAAATTGTAATGTATGGTAAGGTTTTTAGAAAATTAGGGTTTAAAAGTACCTATGGGTTTTTAGAATTAGGGTTTTGATTTTAAAAGGGTATTTTTTGTTTGATTGAGTTTTTTATGGATGAAATGGCTTCTAATATCCTTCTTCAGACATTCTTAACGCTATTTTGACCTACGGGATTATGAAACATGAATATCACCCACCTAAACCGTGATTCTAACTCGTACCGGATGAAATCTAGGTTTTATAAGGAAATGAGGGTTTTAATGGGTATAACGTGGTTTGGATTGTTGATTTCGGTAATTATAAAGTTTATTAGGGTTGTGTGGGAGTATGGACTAGAAATTGTAATGTATGGTAAGGTTTTAGAAAATTAGGGTTTAAAAGTACCTATGGGTTTTTAGAATTAGGGTTTTGATTTTAAAAGGGTATTTTTTGTTTGATTGAGTTTTTTATGGATGAAATGGCTTCTAATATCCTTCTTCAGACATTCTTAACGCTATTTTGACCTACGGGATTATAAAACATGAATATCACCCACCTAAACCGTGATTCTAACTCGTACCGGATGAAATCTAGGTTTTATAAGGAAATTAGGGTATTAATGGGTATAACGTGGTTTGGATTGTTGATTTCGGTAATTATAAAGTTTAATAGTGTAGTGTGGGAGTATGGACTAGAAATTGTAATGTATGGTAAGGTTTTTAGAAAATTATGGTTTAAAAGTACCTATGGGTTTTTAGAATTAGGGTTTTGATTTTAAAAGGGTATTTTTTGTTTGATTGAGTTTTTTATGGATGAAATGGCTTCTAATATCCTTCTTCAGACATTCTTAACGCTATTTTGACCTACGGGATTATGAAACATGAATATCACCCACCTAAACCGTGATTCTAACTCGTACCGGATGAAATCTAGGTTTTATAAGGAAATGAGGGTTTTAATGGGTATAACGTGGTTTGGATTGTTGATTTCGGTAATTATAAAGTTTATTAGGGTTGTGTGGGAGTATGGACTAGAAATTGTAATGTATGGTAAGGTTTTTAGAAAATTAGGGTTTAAAAGTACCTATGGGTTTTTAGAATTAGGGTTTTGATTTTAAAAGGGTATTTTTTGTTTGATTGAGTTTTTTATGGATGAAATGGCTTCTAATATCCTTCTTCAGACATTCTTAACGCTATTTTGACCTACGGGATTATGAAACATGAATATCACCCACCTAAACCGTGATTCTAACTCGTACCGGATGAAATCTAGGTTTTATAAGGAAATGAGGGTATTAATGGGTATAACGTGGTTTGGATTGTTGATTTCGGTAATTATAAAGTTTATTAGGGTAGTGTGGGAGTATGGACTAGAAATTGTAATGTATGGTAAGGTTTTTAGAAAATTAGGGTTTAAAAGTACCTATGGGTTTTTAGAATTAGGGTTTTGATTTTAAAAGGGTATTTTTTGTTTGATTGAGTTTTTTATGGATGAAATGGCTTCTAATATCCTTCTTCAGACATTCTTAACGCTATTTTGACCTACGGGATTATGAAACATGAATATCACCCACCTAAACCGTGATTCTAACTCGTACCGGATGAAATCTAGGTTTTATAAGGAAATGAGGGTATTAATGGGTATAACGTGGTTTGGATTGTTGATTTCGGTAATTATAAAGTTTATTAGGGTAGTGTGGGAGTATGGACTAGAAATTGTAATGTATGGTAAGGTTTTTAGAAAATTAGGGTTTAAAAGTACCTATGGGTTTTTAGAATTAGGGTTTTGATTTTAAAAGGGTATTTTTTGTTTGATTGAGTTTTTTATGGATGAAATGGCTTCTAATATCCTTCTTCAGACATTCTTAACGCTATTTTGACCTACGGGATTATGAAACATGAATATCACCCACCTAAACCGTGATTCTAACTCGTACCGGATGAAATCTAGGTTTTATAAGGAAATGAGGGTTTTAATGGGTATAACGTGGTTTGGATTGTTGATTTCGGTAATTATAAAGTTTATTAGGGTTGTGTGGGAGTATGGACTAGAAATTGTAATGTATGGTAAGGTTTTTAGAAAATTAGGGTTTAAAAGTACCTATGGGTTTTTAGAATTAGGGTTTTGATTTTAAAAGGGTATTTTTTGTTTGATTGAGTTTTTTATGGATGAAATGGCTTCTAATATCCTTCTTCAGACATTCTTAACGCTATTTTGACCTACGGGATTATGAAACATGAATATCACCCACCTAAACCGTGATTCTAACTCGTACCGGATGAAATCTAGGTTTTATAAGGAAATTAGGGTATTAATGGGTATAACGTGGTTTGGATTGTTGATTTCGGTAATTATAAAGTTTATTAGGGTAGTGTGGGAGTATGGACTAGAAATTGTAATGTATGGTAAGGTTTTTAGAAAATTAGGGTTTAAAAGTACCTATGGGTTTTTAGAATTAGGGTTTTGATTTTAAAAGGGTATTTTTTGTTTGATTGAGTTTTTTATGGATGAAATGGCTTCTAATATCCTTCTTCAGACATTCTTAACGCTATTTTGACCTACGGGATTATGAAACATGAATATCACCCACCTAAACCGTGATTCTAACTCGTACCGGATGAAATCTAGGTTTTATAAGGAAATGAGGGTTTTAATGGGTATAACGTGGTTTGGATTGTTGATTTCGGTAATTATAAAGTTTATTAGGGTTGTGTGGGAGTATGGACTAGAAATTGTAATGTATGGTAAGGTTTTTAGAAAATTAGGGTTTAAAAGTACCTATGGGTTTTTAGAATTAGGGTTTTGATTTTAAAAGGGTATTTTTTGTTTGATTGAGTTTTTTATGGATGAAATGGCTTCTAATATCCTTCTTCAGACATTCTTAACGCTATTTTGACCTACGGGATTATAAAACATGAATATCACCCACCTAAACCGTGATTCTAACTCGTACCGGATGAAATCTAGGTTTTATAAGGAAATTAGGGTATTAATGGGTATAACGTGGTTTGGATTGTTGATTTCGGTAATTATAAAGTTTAATAGTGTAGTGTGGGAGTATGGACTAGTAATTGTAATGTATGGTAAGGTTTTTAGAAAATTAGGGTTTAAAAGTACCTATGGGTTTTTAGAATTAGGGTTTTGATTTTAAAAGGGTATTTTTTGTTTGATTGAGTTTTTTATGGATGAAATGGCTTCTAATATCCTTCTTCAGACATTCTTAACGCTATTTTGACCTACGGGATTATGAAACATGAATATCACCCACCTAAACCGTGATTCTAACTCGTACCGGATGAAATCTAGGTTTTATAAGGAAATGAGGGTTTTAATGGGTATAACGTGGTTTGGATTGTTGATTTCGGTAATTATAAAGTTTATTAGGGTTGTGTGGGAGTATGGACTAGAAATTGTAATGTATGGTAAGGTTTTTAGAAAATTAGGGTTTAAAAGTACCTATGGGTTTTTAGAATTAGGGTTTTGATTTTAAAAGGGTATTTTTTGTTTGATTGAGTTTTTTATGGATGAAATGGCTTCTAATATCCTTCTTCAGACATTCTTAACGCTATTTTGACCTACGGGATTATAAAACATGAATATCACCCACCTAAACCGTGATTCTAACTCGTACCGGATGAAATCTAGGTTTTATAAGGAAATTAGGGTATTAATGGGTATAACGTGGTTTGGATTGTTGATTTCGGTAATTATAAAGTTTAATAGTGTAGTGTGGGAGTATGGACTAGTAATTGTAATGTATGGTAAGGTTTTTAGAAAATTATGGTTTAAAAGTACCTATGGGTTTTTAGAATTAGGGTTTTGATTTTAAAAGGGTATTTTTTGTTTGATTGAGTTTTTTATGGATGAAATGGCTTCTAATATCCTTCTTCAGACATTCTTAACGCTATTTTGACCTACGGGATTATGAAACATGAATATCACCCACCTAAACCGTGATTCTAACTCGTACCGGATGAAATCTAGGTTTTATAAGGAAATGAGGGTTTTAATGGGTATAACGTGGTTTGGATTGTTGATTTCGGTAATTATAAAGTTTATTAGGGTAGTGTGGGAGTATGGACTAGAAATTGTAATGTATGGTAAGGTTTTTAGGGTTTAAAAGTACCTATGGGTTTTTAGAATTAGGGTTTTGATTTTAAAAGGGTATTTTTTGTTTGATTGAGTTTTTTATGGATGAAATGGCTTCTAATATCCTTCTTCAGACATTCTTAACGCTATTTTGACCTACGGGATTATAAAACATGAATATCACCCACCTAAACCGTGATTCTAACTCGTACCGGATGAAATCTAGGTTTTATAAGGAAATTAGGGTATTAATGGGTATAACGTGGTTTGGATTGTTGATTTCGGTAATTATAAAGTTTAATAGTGTAGTGTGGGAGTATGGACTAGAAATTGTAATGTATGGTAAGGTTTTTAGAAAATTAGGGTTTAAAAGTACCTATGGGTTTTTAGAATTAGGGTTTTGATTTTAAAAGGGTATTTTTTGTTTGATTGAGTTTTTTATGGATGAAATGGCTTCTAATATCCTTCTTCAGACATTCTTAACGCTATTTTGACCTACGGGATTATGAAACATGAATATCACCCGTGATTCTAACTCGTACCGGATGAAATCTAGGTTTTATAAGGAAATGAGGGTTTTAATGGGTATAACGTGGTTTGGATTGTTGATTTCGGTAATTATAAAGTTTATTAGGGTTGTGTGGGAGTATGGACTAGAAATTGTAATGTATGGTAAGGTTTTAGAAAATTAGGGTTTAAAAGTACCTATGGGTTTTTAGAATTAGGGTTTTGATTTTAAAAGGGTATTTTTTGTTTGATTGAGTTTTTTATGGATGAAATGGCTTCTAATATCCTTCTTCAGACATTCTTAACGCTATTTTGACCTACGGGATTATAAAACATGAATATCACCCACCTAAACCGTGATTCTAACTCGTACCGGATGAAATCTAGGTTTTATAAGGAAATTAGGGTATTAATGGGTATAACGTGGTTTGGATTGTTGATTTCGGTAATTATAAAGTTTATTAGTGTAGTGTGGGAGTATGGACTAGAAATTGTAATGTATGGTAAGGTTTTTAGTTAAAAGTACCTATGGGTTTTTAGAATTAGGGTTTTGATTTTAAAAGGGTATTTTTTGTTTGATTGAGTTTTTTATGGATGAAATGGCTTCTAAAATCCTTCTTCAGATATTCTTAACGCTATTTTGATCAACGGGATTATGAAACATGAATATCACTCATCTAAACCGTGATTCTAACTCGTACCGGATGAAATCTAGGTTTTATAAGAAAATGAGGGTTTTAATGGGTATAACGTGGTTTGGATTGTTGATTTCGGAAATTATAAAGTTTATTAGGGTTGTGTGGGATTATGGACTAGAAATTGTAATGTATGGTACGGTTTCTAGAAAATTAGGGTTTAAAAGTACCTATGGGTTTTTAGAATTTGGGTTTTGATTTTAAAAGGGTATTTTTTATATTACTGAGTTTTTTATGGATGAAATGGCTTCTAATATTGTTAGAGCAAGGATTGACAGGCTCAGTAACTTGGGTGTTTGGGGTTCAACCTCATGACCTCCTGCTAAGCAGTGCAAACCTATCAAGCCCTTGGCGAGCCTAAGGTGGTCAAGTGGTTGGTTGAAGAAGGTGGTCGGAATATGATTACTTCGGCAAGTAGGTATTCCGGTGAGATAATACTGTGTGTGTGGAGAGGATGGAATGTTAGCCTCCCTTTGAACTGGATCAGGGTAGGGTATTTATACTCAACAATCCCAAACATGGGAAACAGTTGGCCATAAAGGCTTATCATGGCTCTTGAATGCTATTCATGGGGTTCCAACGTTCTTGACTTTATTGTCATCATTATCGGAGAATAAAGGGTAACGCCTTTGTTCATAATGATGCCAACGGTCTGAATCCTAAGGCAGGAGCTTAAAACCATCTGGCACAGTGCTTAGAGGGAACAACAATGAAGTTAAGGACCAGGAACCGGGGAGCCAGGAGATCGGACCCGGGATATCGGGAGCCGAGAGGCCGGGAGCCGGGAGCCGGAAACCTGGAGGGCGGGAGCCGAGAGGCCGGGAGCCAGAAGGCCGGGAGCCGGAAGGCCAGGAGCCGGGAGGCAGGGAGCCGAGAGCCGGAAGGCCGGGAGCCGGAAGGCCGGGAGCCGGCCAGTTGGATCCTGGAGCAGGGAGGCCGGGAGCCGGGAGCCGGCCAGTTGGATCCTGGAGCAGGGAGCCGGGGCCTGAGTGCCGGCGTCGGGGCACGAGTGTCGGGTACCAGGGCCTAAGTGCCGGACGTTGGGGCAAGGACTAAGAGCCTGCATAATGTGGAAGGGACTAAGAGCCTTTCCTTGATGTAGAAAGGACTTAGCCTTTATCCTGTGTTGTGTTAGCTTTTTAGGGCTTATAGGCTATATGTATCGAGCCTATTCCCTACTAACACTATCATGCCCCCCAGTTAGGTTTTAAAAAATAAAGTTTTGAAGCCTAACTTCATGCATTTAATGGCTTTGCTTTGGGTTTGACCTTGCCTTTTCCACGCTTTGCATGTCTTTGCCTAGTTATTGTCTATGATATTTTTTAGTATCTGCACAAGTAGGTCTTTCATGAAGTGGATGAAGGAGGATGGTGCCAGATTCCTAAGTGCATACATATGGACTTCAAACTGAGGGGGATTTGAACCTTCAGAGTGTGTCCATCACAAGTATTCTTTCCATTGTACTACGACATTTGGATAAGTAATGTGTCTATGACGCTTTTGACTATCTATTGTGCCCATGACACATTTAGATTTGTATTGTGTGCATCACACTTGGATGGTCAAAGGTAGATTGACTAAGAAGAATGCCCATCTCACTCGATGTAAGGAAGACAAAATGTGGTTGGCATGTATGGATTCTGCCATTCCTTCTAAAAGGGATTTATTAGATGTCTTCGCGATTGTGCTTAATCACGTACCTAATCACCCTAACGTGATATATGTGCCTTGGGATGCCAATAGACATTTCTTCTGCATGAGAGACATCATACAGACTCTTTACCCTGATGTTGGGATTGCAGTGCTGCCTTATTCCGATCCATTGGGTCACGGGGATATGTTGTGTGACAATGGTATGTTGAAGACTCGAGCTTTTCCAATCAGGAGCTGACTCGTGGAAGGTTTTGATATGTCTGCGCCAGACATCCTTACTCTCATTTCACGAAAGCCTTAGTATTTTCTCTTTGTGTTTGTAACACAATTTCATTTGTATGACTTAGCCCTTTTCTATCATATGATATGTTTGGACTACCATTTGTAGTTTTTTCTATTCGTGTATGTTGCTATAAATTTTGTATGTGTTGGTTTTACATTATATAACCTTGAAATGAAAAAATAATGTATTATTGGATGATCAGACCAATAACATTTATGTGGCTTCATAGCTTTGTCAGATGTCTATGTTACATATAGATGTCCAAGACATTTTTGAATTTTATGTTGGTGTCTATGACACCTTTTGAATATTACAATATCATTGTGCTTATGACTCTTTCTTGTGTGCGCGTTGCATGTGTTATGCCCATGGCTTATTACATACAGTGACTATGACAACTGGATGGCAGTGACAAGTTCTTATATGCCTATGACATTTTTCAAATGCATGTAGCATCTTTTAAAGTTTATATTTTGCTCGTGGCACTGTGCCTATGACACTTTTTGTTGGTTAACCTTTATTTATTTGTTACTCGCGAGGATTGTCGCTTCCCAATGAGAAGTGCTTGCCTTTCCCCAAGTAGGTGAAAAGACGAAAATGATGATGTGCATGTTTGGCTTAGACAAAAATGTCCATCTTAGCCTAGGCACTTGGTCTGAACGTTGCTCAGAGTTATGTATATGATGATGTGCATGTGTGGCTTGGATTTAAATATCCATCTTGAACCAATGCACTTGGTCTGAACGTTGTTCAGAATTATGTAATTGTGTATACACGTGTGTGCAATGTCCTAACCTTGTAATAAAAGGTATTGCTTCATTTGGTATTATTGGGATACATGATCAGACCAATATTATTTTATTCAGCCTCATGGCCTTCCAACACTTTGCGGGATACATAGATCACACCTCATGATATTCTTGAACATGACATTTCCATGATTTTGATAAAAAGTATTAATTGAAATAAAATATTAGAGTAATCACCTTTAAGGGGATTACTATACTTACCAGATGCAAGGTATAAGTATAGGTTCCAGAATGTCGGACAGCAAACGTGTCGGGACACAACTGATAGCTTACGCGCAAGTGCTACCAAGGTGTCGGACGCCGGGTGCCGGTTTACGAGTACCGGATGCCGGACCACGGACGCCGGACGATGAGCCATGAGCGCCGGACACCTCTTGGCGTTGGGGCCTGAATCCCGGACGCGGGGCCAAATCCCAGGTGTCGGGGCCTTAATCCCGGACCCGGGGCCAAATTACCAGGCGCCAGGGCCTTAATCCCGGACCCGGGGTCACACTACCAGGCGCCGGGACCTTAATCCCGGACGCGGGGCCAAATCCCAGGTGCCAGGGCCTTAATCTCGGACCTGGGGCCAAACTACCAGGCGTCGGGGCCTTAATCCCGGACGCGGGGCCAAATCCCAGGTGTCGGGGCCTTAATCCCAGATCCGGGGCCAAACTACCAGGCGTCGGGGCCTTAATCCCGGACGCGGGGCCAAATCCCAGGTGCCGGGACCTTAATCCCGGACGCCGGGGCCAAATCCTAGGCGTCGGGGCCTTAATCTCGGACGCGGGGCCAAACTGCCAGGCGCCGGGGCCTTAATCCCGGACGCGAGGCTTGTGTCTCGGTGCCGGGGCTCGTGGCGGGCGGTGTGCGGTCGGGAGGAAGGCGAGTAGGCTGGTAGACCCGAGTAGGCTTGTAGTGTGGTATGCCGGTAGGCTGGTAAGAAAGAGGCAAAATCTCTTCACATTTGGGAGTGGGTAAGATTCTTCCTTCCTAGGATTAGGTTCGGTCCTTTTCTATCATAAGGAGTTATATCATTCCCTCTTGGGAGATGGTAAGATCCTTCCATGGTGAGAGAAGGAATATATTTCTTTGTAAGATATTTCCCTCTTGGGATGGGGTAAAATTCTTATTTGGGAGGAGGTGAATAAGGTGAAACCTTTCGCTGTTGGTAGGGGGTGAAATTTTTCCCTCTTGGGAGGAGGTGAAACCATTCCCTGCTGGAAGGGTATGATCCTTCCCTCTTGGAGGAGATGGAATCCTTCTCTGGGAGGAGCTGGAATCCTTCCCTAGAGGAGGTGAAACAATTTTCTCTTAGGGAGGTAAAATCCTTCCCTCTTTAAGATATAAAATCCTTCTCAGCTAAGAGGGGTGAGATCTTTCCATCTTGGGAATATGAAATCTTTCCTTCTTGGGGATATAGAATTCTTCCCCCTTGGAGGAGATGGAATCCTTCCGTAGGAAGAGGTGAAACCATTCCTTGTTGGAAAGGGTGAGATGCTTCTCCCTTAGGGATATGGAATCCTTCCCTCTTGGAGAAGATGGAATCCTTCCGTAGGAAGAGGTGAAACCATTCTTTGTTGAAAGGGGTTAGATACTTCTCTCTTAGGGATATGGAACCCTTCCCTCATCATTTTTTTTTTTTCCGATTTGAAAGGGATTGAGGGCCTTCCTCTAGATTTGGAAGGAGCTGAAATCCTTTCCTCTTGGGAGAGATGTTATTGGTGAAACCCTTCCGCCTCTTAGGAGGGATGAGAGGTGATGAAACCGTTACCCCTTAGGAGTGGTGGAACCCTCTCTCTCTTGGGAGGGATGGGAAGTGTGGAACCCTTTTCCTCTTGGGATGGATGGGAGGACTGAAACCCTTTCTTCTCTTGGGAGGGATGAGAGGTGAATGAATCCCTTCTCCCTTGAGAGGGGTGGAACCCTTTCCCTCTTGGGAGGGATTGGAGGGTGAAATCATTTTCCTCTCTTGGGAGGTAACATTGTTTTCCTCTTGGAGGTAAAACCCTTTCCTCCTTGAGAGGTGATTTTTTACTTTTATTTATTTATTTATTTATTATTTTTTTTTTCTTTGTTGCCAAAACTGGTCGGCTGTCCAAAACCGAATATCAAGGCCTGACAACGAATATCAAGTGTGTCGGCCGAAAATATCAAGTCCGGACAAAAAATATCAAGTCCGGACAAAAGTGTCAAATTTTTGCCAAATTGGCCGGCTGTCCAAGCTGGCTGAATATCAAGGTCCGGCACTAGATATCAAGTGTGCCGGACGAAAATATCTAGTCCGGACAAAAATATCAAATTTTTGCCAAATTGGCCGGCTGTCCAAGCTGGCCGAATATCAAGGTCCGATACTAAATATCAAGTGTGTCGGACAAAAATATCAGGTCCGGACAAAAAATATCAAGTCCGAACAAAAATATCAAGTTTGTCAGGATAGGTATTATGCATGGATTGCTAGTACGTCATGATGGATATTATGTCTGGATGCCTATTATGCTTGGATGGCTACTATGCCCAGGTGCCTATTACGATCCAGTCGGCGGCTGTCGATCAGAAGTCATATCCAAGGCTGTCACGATCTCGTTAGGTGTAAATGACACGTATTATTCTTTGTCCATGAAAATTTTTAATTGTGCCCCGTGAGACTCTTAGATATGTATTGTGCTAATGACACTTTAAGATCTATCTTGTGTCTATGGCACTTTTGGATATGTATCGTGTCCATGACACTTTTAGATCCATATCATGAGATCCTATCTCTAATTATGGCTCTGTCCACTAGGGTAGGGAATTTGACTATGTCATGGATGGTGGATGAAATTGTTCTAAACTTTTATAATGCATGCCTGCCTGATGCGAAAAATCTAGTTTTCCGAAAATTAACCTTTACTAGATTTTTGACACGGGCAGTGTACCCTTGTCAAATGTAAAACAGTATTGGCAAATATCGGGTTCGAACACAGGGACTATTTATAGTTGAAAGTATTAGTTTAAATAAAACACGTAACAAGTAACAAGTGGGTTTTAGTCTTAAGAAGACTTGCTTATAATATCGATAAAAATACTTTAGATTTCAAATATGGATTAGAAGACGCTTGCTTGGACCGTTTACGAATATGTATTATTTCCTAGGTGTGAAAATGTCGATAAACTTCTAATGTAAAATCCTAAGTTCCTTTCGAATACCGGATTTCTCCAATTACCCAACCATGTAACGATTCCTTTCGAATACCGTTAACACCTCAAGTAATTGGGCATAAAGTTTCAAGCCGATAAGTGAGAATTAATTTATAAGCTTCCTTTCGAATAGCTTACTAACTCCTAAACCGATTTCTCTTAATTTAGTAGCTAGCGTTCGTGTTAATATCTACTTGTTTAAATCGTTGTTAATGATTCCTTTCGAATATCATAAACTCATAATCAACTAAAGACCGGCCGATTAATTCGTTCTTATTTTAGTAAAAATTACGGATTCCTTTCGAATACCCGTTTTTAGATTACCAAACAAGAGTATAAACAATTTTACCAAGATAATTAAGATATTAACCCAAACGGATCCCCAATTAACCTCTAAGTATCATTCTAATTTCACACCCAAAACCTAATACATAAACGATCACATAATCCAAGCAAACGTACAATGAAATTAGCTACGCATAATTGTAACAATAACAATCAAATATGAAAAAGACATGATTCAATTGAATTAAAAGTGATAATAGAGTTATACCAATCGTAAGTAACAAGTGCTGAAATAGTCTCCAAGCAATAAACGAAATCGAAATAACAATTCGTGATGAAAATACGGAATCAAAGATTGTTTTTAGGCTTTCAATGATGTGTAAAAAACTAAAACAATGATAAAAAGATGATCTAAAAGTGTCTCCAACGTCTGGTATTTGTGGTGTATTAAGAGACTTTTCATTCCCCATGATTAAAATTAAAAACTGCTAGTAACTGCCGAAGCGACGAATGCGCCGCCAATGGTATGACTGGCGGCGCATTCCAGCATCCGAGACGAATGCGTTGAGCTGCTCCACCATAGGCGTCGCCTGTCCTGGCTGTTTGTCCAACTTCAAGTTAAAACTCCAAAATTCCCTTGCTTTTGCTCCAAAAACTCCTAACTCAATTCTAATACAAAACTTTACAAAACATAAGTATAAAAGGGCATTTCCATTACGTTTGGGACACAAAACACAATGAATATCGCGATAAATAATCATATAAATGAGCGATATCAAACCCCCCATACTTAAGCATTTGCTTGTCCCTAAGCAAATCCGACTCAAAACTACTAACCAATTTACAAAACATACAACTTAAGAAAAATTAGGGAATCACGGGCTCAAACATTTAACTAAATTCCGGTGTTAGAAATAAAGATATGCGTGAAATTGCTAGATCGTAAAACCGACTACAAACATCTAAAGCTACTAAATTACTTAAGTAAACAAGAACCGCAATTTACCAATTGAAACTCCTAATTCTTCCCCTAGTTTAGATATGTCAAGATAATCACACCTTAGTCCTCACTCTCCAACCGTAGTTGAAGCGATCAGCCATTACAGCCGACCCCTTACGCCTTACTTTCGGGGGAACCCTTAAAATATTACTAAGCATTTTCTTCATTTGAGTACTTTTTTTCTTTTGAGAATTATTTGGTTAGTCTACATCTTTTAGCTTGCCTCTCACTTTCGTTCACTTCAAATACTATAGATTTATTATTATATATTTTCTTTGAAGTGAACAAGTATAACGGGATTTGAGTCTTCGTTATAGTGAGGATGAGTTCAAATTTGTTGACGGGAAAGACCTATGGCCTTTTTCTTCGCCTCTAATTCTCCAAGGGCTTAGGTAATACTAGGATTCCCCAACTACCCCCGAAAGGGTGCAAGGACTAAAAGGGCTCGGTACTAAGGATACAATGATTATCTATCTTTTTGATTTTTCAGGGAAACTTAAGGAACTAAAATTAGAAAACCTAAACTCTTATTTACAAGTATTTTATTAACTAAAGATGTTCCTAAGCAATTTCACGTTAATGTACCGGAATAAAGTTAAATATACAAGCCCCTATCATTTTCCCTAACTACATTTATTTGGTTAGTCTACATCTTTTAGCTTGCCTCTCACTTTCGTTCACTTCAAATACTATAGATTTATTATTATATATTTTCTTTGAAGTGAACAAGTATAACGGGATTTGAGTCTTCGTTATAGTGAGGATGAGTTCAAATTTGTTGACGGGAAAGACCTATGGCCTTTTTCTTCGCCTCTAATTCTCCAAGGGCTTAGGTAATACTAGGATTCCCCAACTACCCCCGAAAGGGTGCAAGGACTAAAAGGGCTCGGTACTAAGGATACAGTGATTATCTATCTTTTTGATTTTTCAGGGAAACTTAAGGAACTAAAATTAGAAAACCTAAACTCTTATTTACAAGTATTTTATTAACTAAAGATGTTCCTAAGCAATTTCACGTTAATGTACCGGAATAAAGTTAAATATACAAGCCCCTATCATTTTCCCTAACTACATTTAAGTTTTTTTTTTTTTTTTTTTTTTTTTGAACACTAAAAGACTCAAATGGGACTAAAATAACGTAATGGATATAAGGGGTAAAACTAACTAATTTCCCGACTCACCCCCCATACTTGAATAACACATTGTCCCTAATGTGTTCCATCGAAATAAAAACTAACTAAACTAAGGGAAATTAAAATAAACTAAAAAGACAAAAATAAAATAAAGAAAGAAAGATAAAACCGTGCGAGTTCCGTAGGATGTTGCATGATTTCTGAATCGACTCCGCACGTGCTGAACTTAATGCCAGTCTTGGTAAGGTACAAACACATAAACAAACACGTTAATTAGCATAAAAATAAATCCTAAGAAACGAAAAATAAAGTAAATTGTTCCAAACACGACCAAACAAACAAACAAAGTAATTGTTCGACATCACACAATACAATAACAAATAAGTAAGCCCCACAAGCGGCTTCTGCAAGTCCTTCACTCTTCGTCATTAGGCGGGGGTTGGTTCCACATGGGAGGTGGGTTGTATTCAGTCCACCCACTCGCTGCCTCGGGTTGATGCACATGGTACTGGGACGTGGTCATATATTCCCACATGGGCTGGTATCGCTCCACGTGATACTGTGTGTACTCCCCGTACTGGTGAAAATCCGAGCGAAGATGTGACATGTCCTCCCGAGTAGCATCTACCTGGCGCCCAATCCTATACATTTCATGCATCATGGGGTTGAAGTCAAACGGGCCAAGTGGTGGCGATGTGTGACCCCCCGAAGTCGGACCCCGTGGAACAGGACCCTGTGAAGATGTACCAGCAATAAAACCCCTTTGTTCCGTTGGTTCTGGATTATCACCCTCCTGATCGGACTCCTCCTCCTCTTCACTATCTTCCTCTAAGTCACTATCCCAATCCCCCGGTTTTGCAAATGTACCCGCCCTATTTATGGCGTGCCCTAACTTCAAGTCCCCTTTGTTAATCAATTTCCAATCCACCGGTTTAGATAGCCCCCTCCTACTTGCAGCAGTATCAAACCCCAAATTTTTTACCATTCGTGTAATGAAATGTCCACACAACATTCCACTACTGTTCTTCCTTCCCTTTCCCTGCTCACTAAGGTATTTAACTATGGCCATTGGTAAATAGACATACTCTGTAGGTGTCCTCTTAGCAAAATACGAAAGCATCCACAAATCCTCTTTATAAACTTTGTCTTGATGAGTGGCGCGGTGGTTAATTGAGTGACAAAGTGCCTTTTGGAGCAGGCGGAGCATTGGGTCGTTCAAGTCAACGGCCTTGCTGGTAGTCTTGTAATGGGACCGCCCCGACAACCCCGACCAGATATTATCCCTATCCGCGTGAATATCATCATAGGACCAGCTCCCATGGCTAGCATAATGAGACATCCCCCTTTCTGCCAATTCTTCCTCACTATAAAGCCCTATCAACTGTCCAAACTTCTGTACTGTGACCCGGTGTTCTTGGCCCCCAAGTCGGAATTTCACTACCTTAGCAGCATACCAATCATTAGGATTGCCCGGAAATTCAGCAAGCTCAATGCTAGCGTAGAATTCCAAACACCATTCTCGATACGCCGGTTCCCGAACCTCAAAAGCGTTCCTCCAAATTGGTAAGGTAAAGGTATGCGCGTCATATGTAACCCTCGTGACGAAATAAGATTCCAACTCGGCCATAACCTTCAACTTGCTCATAAGTTCCCAATCCAAAAATCGGGGTGGTACCACTTTCTTGTGTTGAAGAAGTGCCAATTGGTTGTTTAATTGAATAACTCTATTCCTATCAGCCCCGGGCCACTTCAACCAAGGGTATGTTTCGTTTTTCATAAGTCGAGCCTCGGTGCTAATTTTGTAAACCCGTGTTGTTGTATACACGACCTCTTCATCGGATTCTTCGGATTCAACGATTCTGCGTTTACCCTATACAAACAACACGTTAAACAAAACAAGAAGCAAACAAGTTAGTAATAATCAAAACGAAAAACAAACGAAAATCTGGGCTGGGAATGCGCCGCCAGTCAAGCAATAGGCGGCGCATTCCGGTAGGCGACAGCAGCTAAACGAGCAAGGGACTAATCAACCCAAAATCATGAAATTAAAACCACAAACTACTAGTAATCAACCTATTGGAACCTAAGTAACCAACTAATGAACAAATAAAAACCTAAGTTAACCTAATCTAAGGTTTTCCCCAAATTGAAAGATTAAACGATGTTAAAGGGACATACCGATTTCCCCATTGGTGAAATTGAACGATTTTGGGAAGATTAGTGGAAAAATTGAGTTTTTTCGGTGATGTGTGTGTGTTGAGAAGCGCCGCCAGTTAAAACAATGATATGAGAATGTGTTGTGTCTGTTTACTAGCGGGTGTATAAAGTCTGTGAATCAGCTGAATGCGCCGCCAATGGTATGACTGGCGGCGCATTCCAGCTACCGAAAGCAATGCGTTTTGTTGTGCCCAGTACTGGCGGCGCCCTTTCCCTTTTTTTTTTTTTTTTTTTTTTTTTTTTTTTTTTTTACTAAAGACTAATAATAACTAAACAAAACACTCCTAAACGAAAACGGGCACAAATAACTAATAACGGAAAGAAAAATGAAAATTTAAAAGAAAAGATACAACAAACCGGGGTTTTCTCCCGCAAACGCTCGTTTTTGGCTCGAGTCACTAGCTTGACTCCTCGGTATTCGTCTCCACTTAGAATGGGTGAAACCCATCCTCCAATGTCATTCCGTTTTCTTCATCTTCCTCACGATATATTTTTACTCGTTGCCCATTAACAATGAATGAACCGCCATCTTCCGTTTCCAATTCTACATACCCACCCGAGAAGACCCGTCTCACCAAATACGGACCCGTCCACTTAGACTTTAATTTGGGGGCTTTGAACTTGTATTTCGATTGAAATAATAAAACCTTGTCCCCTTCTTTAAACTCTTTTCGTCTAATTTTCAAATCGTGAACCATCTTAGTCCTCGCCTTATAAAGAGCGGAATTCTCATATGCGTTCCATCTTAACTCGTCTAACTCGTGAAGTTGCAAGAATCGGGTTTCACCACTTTTTATCAAATCCGTGCTACACTCCTTGAGCGCCCAATACGCCTTATGTTCAATTTCCATGGGCAAGTGACACGTCTTCCCGTATAGCATTTTAAATGGAGTGGTGCCAATTGGTGTTTTGTAAGCTGTCCGAAACGCCCACAATGCCTCATCAAGCTTCTTTGACCACAAAGACGGGTTGTTGTGAACCGTCTTCTCTAAAATTCGCTTAATAGCCCGATTAGTATTTTCGACTTGCCCACTTGTTTGGGGGTGGTAGGAAGTCGAAAAACGGTGTTGAACTCCATATCTCTTCAGAATTTTCTCCATTTGAGCATTTGCAAAATGGGTCCCTCGATCGCTAATCAATGCCTTGGGCATGCCAAACCTACAAAACAAACTTCGTAAAAAGTCAATAACAACATTAGCATTGTTAGTAGGTAACGCCTTTGCCTCGACCCATTTCGACACATAATCCACCGCCACCAAAATATAAACATTCCTATTTGACGGTTTAAACGGTCCCATGAAATCGATGCCCCAAATGTCAAAAACTTCACACACTTGAATTCCTTGCTGAGGCATCTCGTCTCTTCTAGTAATTGTTCCTTGCCTTTGACACGAGTCACACGTCCTCACTAAGGTATGTGCCTCCTTAAAAATCGTAGGCCAATAAAATCCCGCATCAAAGACTTTTTTACCCGTTACCGATGGACCATAATGTCCCCCCGTAGGACCATGGTGACATTCATCAAGAATTCGCCTCGTATCGGCTCCATAAACACACCTTCGCACCATGCCATCGGCACACATCCTAAATAGAAACGGCTCCTCCCAAAAATAGTACTTGGCATCCGAAAATAGCTTTTTCCGTTGTTGATAAGTAAGTAACCTACTAACAACTCCACCCGCTAAATAATTGGCTATGTCCGCATACCAAGGGCCCCGTTCACCAAACGCCTTTCCAACAAATGCCAACCTTTCATCCGGAAAGGTATCTCGAATTTCTTCCTCATTCAAAGCTCCAAGACTCGGATTTTCCAAACGGCTCAAATGATCCGCCGCCACATTTTCTCTACCCCTCTTGTCTTGAATCTCCACATCAAATTCTTGAAGTAATAATATCCACCTAATCAATCTCGGCTTAGCATCCAATTTCGAAAATAAAAACTTCAAGGCCGAGTGATCCGTGAACACTACCGTCTTACTAAGTACCAAATATGACCGAAACTTATCGAAGGCAAACACTACCGCCAATAACTCCTTCTCGGTAGTTGTATAATTCTGTTGAGCTTCATTAAGAGTCTTGCTAGCAAAATAAATGGGTCGAAAATGTTTGTCAATTCGTTGTCCCAAAACAGCCCCCACCGCAAAGTTGCTAGCATCACACATCAACTCAAAGGGGAGATCCCAATTTGGTGAGATTAGAATAGGTGTGTTCGTCAATCTTTCCTTCAACAATTCAAATGCCTTAATACAATCCTCCGAAAATTCGAACTTCGTATCCTTCTCTAACAAACGGGTCATCGGCCTAGTTATCTTTGAAAAATCTTTAATGAACCGCCTATAAAAACCCGCATGCCCTAGAAAGCTCCTAACCGCCTTCTCATTTGTCGGTGGTGGCAACTTCGATATCACCTCAATTTTTGCTCTATCCACCTCAATCCCGGCTTTTGATATCTTATGCCCCAACACTATTCCTTCCTTTACCATAAAATGGCACTTTTCCCAATTCAACACTAAATTAGTTTCTTCACACCGTGCTAACATCTTATCCAAACTTTCCAAGCACCCATCAAACGAACTCCCATAGACCGAAAAATCGTCCATAAAAACTTCCATGGAATTCTCAACCATATTCTGAAAAATCGCCATCATACACCGTTGAAACGTTCCCGGTGCATTGCACAACCCAAATGGCATTCTTCTATAAGCGAAAGTACCGAAAGGACAAGTAAAAGTTGTTTTCTCTTGGTCCTCGGGGTCAATTGGAATTTGAAAATAACCCGAGAAACCATCGAGAAAACAATAGTACTCATTTTCCGCCAACCTCTCTATCATTTGATCCATAAACGGCAATGGAAAATGATCCTTTCGTGTTGCCTCATTCAACCTCCTATAGTCTATACAAACTCTCCATCCCGTCACGGTTCTCGTGGGTACCAACTCATTTTTCTCATTTAACACGACGGTCATTCCTCCTTTCTTGGGCACACAGTGGACCGGACTAACCCAAGGACTATCCGCTATCGGATAAATAATACCTGCATCCAAGAGTTTAACAATTTCCTTTTTGACCACATCTTTCATATTCGGGTTAAGTCTCCGTTGTCGTTGGACAACGGGTTTTACATCATCTAAAAAGTTGATTTTATGTTTACAAAAATCAGAACTTATACCCGGAATATCCGAAATGCGCCAAGCGAAAGCCTTTTTATGGCTTTTAAGGATCGTTAGTAATTTAACCTTCTCGTCCTCCAAAAGTGAAGACGAGATAATAATTGGGAGACTAGAATTACCATCTAAAAATGCATACTCTAGATGTTCCGGTAATTGCTTAAGTTCCAAATCCTTTGGGGGGTCTTCAATTGACGTTTTGATCCTCGCCCCTTCGTTAATTACAAACTCCTTCACCTCGCTTAAGCTTTCCTCTTCATTCGCTTCTTCTTGGCCAATTGAATTCAACATTTCCATTTCCGCCTCTTCTTCCAAAATTCCTTCCCAATCGAGGTCATAATCGGCTTCATCTATAACATCAATTCTAAAACAAGATTCATCAGTAGAATAAGAATGTTTCATTGCTTGATTTAGAGAAAATGTTGCCCTTTCGTCACCCAAACCCAAAGAAATTTCGGTATCCCTAACCCGGATGATAGCATCCGCGGTGTTTAAAAATGGTCTACCCAAAATGAGAGGAACTTTTTCATCCTCCTCCATTTCGAGAATTACAAAATCCACGGGATATAAAAATTCTCCAACCCGTATAAGCATATTTTCGGCAATACCCAATGGATATTGATAAGATCGATCGGCCAATCTTATGCTCATACGTGTTGGAGTTAAAGCATTTGAAGACAATTTAGTGTAAATAGAGTTGGGCATTAAATTAATGCTTGCCCCTAAGTCCGCTAATGCACTAAAAGTAAATGTATCGTTAAAGGTGCAAGTCAACAAAAAACTTCCTGGGTCTTCAAGTTTCGGTGGGATAGACCTCTTCACAATTGCCGAACATTCGGCATTTAAAAACGCGGTGATCTTTTCCATGTAATCACCCTTCCCGCTCACGAGTTCCTTCATGAATTTCGCATAATTCGGCATACCTGCAATAAGATCAACTAAAGGAACATTAATCTTAACAGTTTTCATTAGCTCGATGAATTTACCGTATTGCTCTTTTTTCTTTTCTTTTCGAAGTCTATGCGGATATGGAATGTGTGGCTTATATGGCCCCTTTGCTTCGATTTCTAGCTCTTTTTCTTTGCTGGGAACCGTTGGTTCCTTCCCGGGCCTTGACTCCATTTCAATCTCTTCCTCGTCCTCCGAATCGCTGTCAACAGGCTCTATGCGGCGCCTATCGTCAACAGGCGGCGCATTCGAGGTGTTCTGGGCATAAGGCGACGCCTGTTCCTGGGTTGGGGAAAACGCATTCGCCTCGGACCTTGGAATGCGCCGCCTGTCCTCCATTGGCGGCGCATTCGTGCCTTCTTCAGCACCGTTTTGCTTTTTCTTGTTATTCAGCCCCTTTTCTCCAATACCCCCATACTTAGGTCCCGATCGAGTCTCTACCACATTAACATGCTCATCACGATTATTTGGTGGTACATACTTCGAACCTTGGCTTGATGATCCTCCGTTGTTATTTTGGTTTTGCCTCGGGTTTGGTTGGGTAGAACTTGGCATTTGACCCGTTGGTCGACTTGAGAATTTCTCACTTAGCCTTTCAAATTTTCGTTCCAAATCCTGCATGTTGGCTTGCGTGTTCCTTTGGCTTTGCTCCCATTTAGCGGTGAATCCCTTTAGTGAGTTAGCCATCAAGTCGTTATTTGCCTTTTGAGAGAAAATGTCATCATTTCCTCAAAATTCGATTTATTCTCTTCCTTCTGTTTGGGTTGAAATCTTTCCTCGTTTCTATTGCCCCGGTTTTGGTTTCCATATCCACTATTTCCTCGGTTTTGATACCCATAGTTAGCATAATTGGCTTCTTCGGTTTTCGGCTCACAATCATCCGTATAATGTGGTCCCCCACATTTCCCGCAACCGTTTTTCACCAAGTGGACATCCTTTTCCAAACGACCCATCCGGTTTTTCATTTCTTCACCCAATGACTTAATCTCGTTAACCACTTCCTTATTACTATTACTACTACCCCCTTCTTCGACTTGGTTCACCGTTCCCCTTACGCGCCTATTCCTAGAAACTCGGTCCCTAGCAATACGAGCTTGAACTTGATCTTCCATCATTCGGTGTGCCTCGTTTGGTGACTTATATAAGAAGCTTCCACCTCCCGCTAGATCCAAGTCGTGTTGAGAACGACTATCCAAGCTATAGTAGAAAATGTCAATCACTTCATCCCGATTCAAATCATGCCCATGGCAATTCCTCAACAATTCCTTAAGCCTAATCCAAGCATCCGTGATAGTCTCGTTATCCCATTGTTGAAACGAGCGGATTTGGTTCAATAGCTTCCTACGCAGAATGGGTGGGAAAAATCTCGTTACAAAAATTTCCCTCATATCTTCCCAAGTCTCGATTGTTCCCGGCTCCAATTCATTAAACCAAGTTTTCGCCTCTCCCGTGAGAGACGATGGAAACAAACTTAGCATAACGCTCTCTTCTTGACCCGCTCCATATCGGAACATCTTGCATACCTCCATATAATTCGCTACATGCTTGTGCGGGTCGGACTTGAGATGTCCGTCAAAAGTACTATCTTGAATCATTTTTAAATGATGCCCTTTAACGGAAAAATCGACCCCCAAATCCGGTGCTACAATGGCCGACCCATTCGTTTGTGGTACTACCCTATTCCTATTGATCATCGGTATGTCAAAAGGATGGGGTGGGTCAATAATTCTCCCACCATTATCTCCGCCATTATCTCCGCCTCTTTCCATCTCTTCTTCAAAAACTAGTTCAACTTCCTCCTCGGAAGATTCGCTTTCACTATAAACAACCGACGCGGCTGCTCCTAAACCCCGTTTCCTTAAAAGTTTTTCCGGATCCGAAAGAGGACTTTGCACTTGTTTCCCTTGGGATCTCGTGTACATCCACAATCAATAATCCTGAAAATCACAAAACAACAAAACAAATACCCGTGAAAAATATTCAAACAAGTAATCAAACAATAAACTAAAACTTCAACTAAATCAAGTCCCCGGCAGCGGCGCCAAAAACTTGATGCGAAAAATCTAGTTTTCCGAAAATTAACCTTTACTAGATTTTTGACACGGGCAGTGTACCCTTGTCAAATGTAAAACAGTATTGGCAAATATCGGGTTCGAACACAGGGACTATTTATAGTTGAAAGTATTAGTTTAAATAAAACACGTAACAAGTAACAAGTGGGTTTTAGTCTTAATTGCTTATAATATCGATAAAAATACTTTAGATTTCAAATATGGATTAGAAGACGCTTGCTTGGACCGTTTACGAATATGTATTATTTCCTAGGTGTGAAAATGTCGATAAACTTCTAATGTAAATCCTAAGTTCCTTTCGAATACCGGATTTCTCCAATTACCCAACCATGTAACGATTCCTTTCGAATACCGTTAACACCTCAAGTAATTGGGCATAAAGTTTCAAGCCGATAAGTGAGAATTAATTTATAAGCTTCCTTTCGAATAGCTTACTAACTCCTAAACCGATTTCTCTTAATTTAGTAGCTAGCGTTCGTGTTAATATCTACTTGTTTAAATCGTTGTTAATGATTCCTTTCGAATATCATAAACTCATAATCAACTAAAGACCGGCCGATTAATTCGTTCTTATTTTAGTAAAAATTACGGATTCCTTTCGAATACCCGTTTTTAGATTACCAAAAAAGAGTATAAACAATTTTAACAAGATAATTAAGAATTTAACCCAAAAGGATCCCCAATTAACCTCTAAGTATCATTCTAATTTCACACCCAAAACCTAATACATAAACGATCACATAATCCAAGCAAACGTACAATGAAATTAGCTACGCATAATTGTAACAATAACAATCAAATATGAAAAAGACATGATTCAATTGAATTAAAAGTGATAATAGAGTTATACCAATCGTAAGTAACAAGTGCTGAAATAGTCTCCAAGCAATAAACGAAATCGAAATAACAATTCGTGATGAAAATACGGAATCAAAGATTGTTTTTAGGCTTTCAATGATGTGTAAAAAACTAAAACAATGATAAAAAGATGATCTAAAAGTGTCTCCAACGTCTGGTATTTGTGGTGTATTAAGAGACTTTTCATTCCCCATGATTAAAATTAAAAACTGCTAGTAACTGCCGAAGCGACGAATGCGCCGCCAATGGTATGACTGGCGGCGCATTCCAGCATCCGAGACGAATGCGTTGAGCTGCTCCACCATAGGCGTCGCCTGTCCTGGCTGTTTGTCCAACTTCAAGTTAAAACTCCAAAATTCCCTTGCTTTTGCTCCAAAAACTCCTAACTCAATTCTAATACAAAACTTTACAAAACATAAGTATAAAAGGGCATTTCCATTACGTTTGGGACACAAAACACAATGAATATCGCGATAAATAATCATATAAATGAGCGATATCACTGCCCAATTGGACATTGTAGGCTGAAAGTCTTCATGGCATTCAATATCTTTGTGGGATACAAAGATCTGACTAAGTTAAACCTTTTTCGTGTTTGGCCAACATCAATGGTTGCCTATGACATTTTTTAGACGGATTGGTATTTTGGACATGGCATCCTGTCCCTAAGTGTGGCTATGCCAACTAGGATAGGGAATTCGACCATGTCATGGATGGTAGATGGAATTGGTCCAAACTGTTGAGGGCCTGCCCAGTAGGACATTGTAGGCCGATGATGAACTAATTCTTGCTAATTTTATCATTTTGACCCAGTAGTAAGGGTGGGTATTCTCCCAACATTAACTACATGCTTATTTTGCCTACTGATCGATGTGTCTCACCTGAGAAGCTGACCAAAGGAGATTGTGTTGTATCGTTTTGAGTGTTTTTCCTTCTAGGATAGCAGCCATAGAATTGGCAGATGTACCTCTTCATTCGTCATTTATATGTAATTAGCTAGGGTGATGGATGGGGTATTGGTGGTTGTCTTTGGCTTAGGTGAACCGATTTGTGATGAGGAATTTCCTTCCATAAAGAAGAAAAAATGGTGGTGAAACTAAGAAATGGAATGAAAAAAGATAGAAATGAAATGAGACACCGTTGCTAAAACGTGTCCCACGGATGGCGCCAATGTAAGAGCAAGGATTGACAGGCTCAGTAACTTGGGTGTTTGGGGTTCAACCTCATGACCTCCTGCTAAGCAGTGCAAACCTATCAAGCCCTTGGAGAGCCTAAGGTGGTCAAGTGGTTGGTTGAAGAAGGTGGTCGGAATATGATTACTACGGCAAGTAGGTATTCCGGTGAGATAATACTGTGTGTGTGGAGAGGATGGAATGTTAGCCTCCCTTTGAACTGCATCAGGGTAGGGTATTTATACCCAACAATCCCAAACATGGGAAACGGTTGGCCATAAAGGCTTATCATGGCTCTTGAATGCTATTCATGGGGTTCCAACGTTCGTGACTTTAGTGGCATCATTATGGGAGAATAAAGGGTAACGCCTTTGTTCATAATGATGCCAACGGTCTGAATCCTAAGGCAGGAGCTTAAAACCGTCTGGCACAGTGCTTAGAGGGAACAGCAATGAAGTCAAGGACCAGGAACCCGGGAGCCAGGAGATCGGACCCGGGATATCGGGAGCCGAGAGGCCGGGAGCCCGAAACCTAGAGGCCGGGAGCCGAGAGGCCGGGAGCCAGAAGGCCGTGAGCCGGAAGGCCAGGAGCCGGGAGCCAGGGAGCCGAGAGCCGGAAGGCCGGGAGCCGGGAGCCGGCCAGTTGGATCCTGGAGCAGGGAGGCCGGGAGCCGGAAACCTGGAGGCCGGGAGCCAGAAGGCCGGGAGCCGGAAGGCCAGGAGCCGGAACCGGGAGCCGGAACCAGGAGCCGGAAGGCCGGGAGCCGGGAGCCGGCCAGTTGGATCCTGGAGCAGGGAGTCGGGGCCTGAGTGTCGGCGCCGGGGCACGAGTGCCGGGTACCAGGGCCTAAGTGTCGGACGTTGGGGCAAGGACTGAGAGCCTGCATAATGTGGAAGGGACTAAGAGCCTTTCCTTGATGTAGAAGGGACTTAGCCTTTATCCTGTGTTGTGTTAGCTTTTTAGGGCTTATAGGCTATATGTATCGAGCCTATTCCCTACTAACACTATCAAATATCATTCTTCAGACATTCTTAACGCAATTTTGACCTACGGGATTATAAAACATGAATATCACCCACCTAAACTGTGATTCTAACTCGTACCGGATGAAATCTAGGTTTTATAAGGAAAACAGGGTATTAATGGGTATAACGTGGTTTGGATTGTTGATTTCGGTAATTATAAAGATTAATAGTGTAGTGTGGGAGTATGGACTAGAAATTGTAATGTATGGTAAGGTTTCTAGAAAATTAGGGTTTAAAAGTACCTATGGGTTTTTAGAATTTGGGTTTTTATTTTAAAAGGGTATTTTTTGTTTGATTGAGTTTTTTATGGATGAAATGGCTTCTAATATCCTTCTTCAGACATTCTTAACGCTATTTTGACCTACGGGATTATAAAACACGAATATCACCCACCTAAACCGTGATACTAACTCGTACCGGATGAAATCTAGGTTTTATAAGGAAATCAGGGTATTAATGGGTATAACGTGGTTTGGATTGTTGATTTTGGTAATTATAAAGATTAATAGTGTAGTGTGGGAGTATGGACTAGTAATTGTAATGTATGGTAAGGTTTTTAGAAAATTATGGTTTAAAAGTACCTATGGGTTTTTAAAATTAGGGTTTTTATTTTAAAAGGGTATTTTTTGTTTGATTGAGTTTTTTATGGATGAAATGGCTTATAATATCCTTCTTCAGACATTCTTAACTCTATTTTGATCAACGGGATTATGAATCATGAATATCACCCATCTAAACCGTGATTCTAACTCGTACCGGATGAAATCAAGGTTTTATAAGGAAAATAGGGTTTTAATGGGTATAACGTGGTTTGGATTGTTGATTTCGGAAATTATAAAGTTTATTAGGGTTGTGTGGGAGTATGGACTAGAAATTGTAATGTATGGTAAGGTTTCTAGAAAATTATGGTTTAAAAGTACCTATGGGTTTTTAGAATTTGGGTTTTGATTTTAAAAGGGTATTTTTTGTTTTATTGAGTTTTTTATGGATGAAATGGCTTCTAATATCCTTCTTCAGACACTCTTAACGCTATTTTGACCTACGGGATTATAAAACATGAATATCACCCACCTAAACCGTGATTCTAACTCGTACCGGATGAAATCTAGGTTTTATAAGGAAATTAGGGTATTAATGGGTATAACGTGGTTTGGATTGTTGATTTCGGTAATTATAAAGATTAATAGTGTAGTGTGGGAGTATGGACTAGTAATTGTAATGTATGGTAAGGTTTCTAGAAAATTAGGGTTTAAAAGTACCTATGGGTTTTTAGAATTAGGGTTTGATTTTAAAAAGGTATTTTTTGTTTGATTGAGTTTTTTATGGATGAAATGGCTTCTAATATCCTTCTTCAGACATTCTTAACGCTATTTTGACCTACGGGATTATAAAACATGAATATCACCCACCTAAACCGTGATTCTAACTCGTACCGGATGAAATCTAGGTTTTATAAGGAAATCAGGGTATTAATGGGTATAACGTGGTTTGGATTGTTGATTTCGGTAATTATAAAGATTAATAGTGTAGTGTGGGAGTATGGACTTGTAATTGTAATGTATGGTAAGGTTTTTAGAAAATTATGGTTTAAAAGAACCTATGGGTTTTAGAATTAGGGTTCTGATTTTAAAAAGGTATTATTTGTTTGATTGAGTTTTTTATGGATGAAATGGCTTCTAATATCCTTCTTCAGACATTCTTAACGCTATTTTGACCTACGGGATAATAAAATATGAATATCACCCACCTAAACCGTGATTTTAACTCGTACCGGATGAAATCTAGGTTTTATAAGGAATTCAGGGTATTAATGGGTATAACGTGGTTTGTATTGTTCATTTCGGTATTTATAAAGATTAATAGTGTAGTGTGGGAGTATGGACTAGTAATTAGGGGTGTCAAAAAAACCCGTCCCACCCGGATCCGAACCGACCCGAACCTGATTTACCCTTTTTGGGTCGGGTCTAGTCGGGTATAGAGTGTAGGTCGGGTCTAACAGGTCAACCCGAGTCAACCCGAAACATATATAGGGTCGGGTCAGGGTTTAGTTTTTTAAGCGAATCGGGTTCGGGTTAGACCCGAATAACCCGAAATTACTATCCTTTATTAAGATCAATAAGCGAAAAGGTACCCAAATCAATGATTAAGACTAAACCCAATTAAGGTTTTAGTTTAGAAGAAGAACAAGAAGAAAGATATAGTGATTAAAATGAAAATTAATAAAAAGAAATTATAAAAGATGAAATAAAAAAAAATCTTACTAAATGATGTTGAAGAAGAGGTGTAAGAAAGTTTTTGATATGAACAAGAACAACACTGATACAACTATACACATAGGAAGAGAAAAATCATTTATGCAATTCACTAGTTGTGTTTGTGTCTCTTTGTTTTTCTTCATAGAGAAATGAAGATTAAAAATTAAAGTTTGTGAGAATTTCGATGCAGTGTACCATGTTTCAGTCTTTTTGACTTTTTATTTATCAAACCTCTTTAGTTTTACACTTTCACCCCTTTGTGTTTTCCTTTTAGGTGTGTCAAGTCCTTATTAAGTGTGTCAACTCCCTAGGTGTTTCTTGTTTTTGACTAGTAATGTGTGTCAGAAGTTGACATCTGCTTTTTTGTTTTCATTTTCAAGCCCAAACCCGAATGTACCGACCCGAGTTAGACCCGACCCTATTTAGACCCGAACCCAAAAACCCGAATTCTTATTAGGGTCGGGTTAGGGTCAATTTTTTTGGGGAAAAACCCGACTAGACCCGACCCGAAATACCCTTATTAGGGTCGGGTTAACCCGAATAACACCCCTACTAGTAATTGTAATGTATTGAAAGGTTTTTAGAAAACTATAGTTTAAAAGTACCTATGGGTTTTTAGAATTTGGGTTTTGATTTTAAAAGGGTATTTTTTGTTTGATTGAGTTTTTTATGGATGAAATGGCTTCCAAAATCCTTCTTCAGACATTCTTAACGCTATTTTGATCAACGGGATTATGAAACATGAATATCACCCATCTAAACCGTGATTCTAACTCGTACCGGATGAAATCTAGGTTTTATAAGGAAATGAGGGTTTTAATGGGTATAACGTGGTTTGGATTGTTGATTTCGGAAATTATAAAGTTTATTAGGGTTGTGTGGGAGTATGGACTAGAAATTGTAATTTATGGTAAGGTTTCTAGAAAAATTAGGGTTTAAAAGTACCTATGGGTTTTTAGAATTTGGGTTTTTATTTTAAAAGGGTATTATTTATTTTACTGAGTTTTTTATGGATGAAATGGCTTCTAATATCATTCTTCAGACATTCGTAACGCTATTTTGACCTACGTGATTATAAAACATGAATATCACCCACCTAAACAGTGATTCTAACTCGTACCGGATGAAATCTAGGTTTTATAAGGAAAACAGGGTATTAATGGGTATAACGTGGTTTGGATTGTTGATTTCGGTAATTATAAAGATTAATAGTGTAGTGTGGGAGTATGGACTAGTAATTGTAATGTATGGTAAGGTTTCTAGAAAATTAGGGTTTAAAAGAACCTATGGGTTTTTAGAATTAGGGTTCTGATTTTAAAAAAGGTATTTTTTGTTTGATTGAGTTTTTTATGGATGAAATGGCTTCTAATATCCTTCTTCAGACATTCTTAACGCTATTTTACATGAATATCACCCACCTAAACCGTGATTTTATCTCGTACCGGATGAAATCTAGGTTTTATAAGGAAATCAGGGTATTAATGTGTATAACGTGGTTTGTATTGTTGATTTCGGTAATTATAAAGATTAATAGTGTAGTGTGGGAGTATGGACTAGTAATTGTAATGTATTGAAAGGTTTTTAGAAAATTATAGTTTAAAAGTACCTATGGGTTTTTAGAATTTGGGTTTTGATTTTAAAAGGGTATTTTTTGTTTGATTGAGTTTTTTATGGATGAAATGGCTTCTAAAATAATTCTTCAGACATTCTTAACGCTATTTTGATCCACGTGATTATGAAACATGAATATCACCCATCTAAACCGTGATTCTAACTCGTACCGGATGAAATCTAGGTTTTATAAGGAAATGAGGGTTTTAATGGGTATAACGTGGTTTGGATTGTTGATTTCGGAAATTATAAAGTTTATTAGGGTTGTGTGGGAGTATGGACTAGAAATAGAAAATTAGGGTTTAAAAGTACCTATGGGTTTTTAGAATTTGGGTTTTGATTTTAAAAGGGTATTTTTTATTTTACTGAGTTTTTTATGGATGAAATGGCTTCTAATATCATTCTTCAGACATTCTTAACGCTATTTTGACCTACGGGATTATAAAACATTAATATCACCCACCTAAACCGTGATTCTAACTCGTACCGGATGAAATCTAGGTTTTATAAGGAAAACAGGGTATTAATGGGTATAACGTGGTTTGGATTGTTGATTTCGGTAATTATAAAGATTAATAGTGTAGTGTGGGAGTATGGACTAGTAATTGTAATGTATGGTAAGGTTTCTAGAAAATTAGGGTTTAAAAGAACCTATGGGTTTTTAGAATTAGGGTTCTGATTTTAAAAAGGAATTTTTTGTTTGATTGAGTTTTTTATGGATGAAATGGCTTCTAATATCCTTCTTCAGACATTCTTAACGCTATTTTGACCTATGGGATTATAAAACATGAATATCACCCACCTAAACCGTGATTTTAACTCGTACCGGATGAAATCTAGGTTTTATAAGGAAATCAGGGTATTAATGTGTATAACGTGGTTTGTATTGTTGATTTCGGTAATTATAAAGATTAATAGTGTAGTGTGGGAGTATGGACTAGTAATTGTAATGTATTGAAAGGTTTTTAGAAAATTATAGTTTAAAAGTACCTATGGGTTTTTAGAATTTGGGTTTTGATTTTAAAAGGGTATTTTTTGTTTGATTGAGTTTTTTTATGGATGAAATGGCTTCTAAAATCCTTCTTCAGACATTCTTAATGCTATTTTGATCAACGTGATTATGAAACATGAATATCACCCATCTAAACCGTGATTCTAACTCGTACCGGATGAAATCTAGGTTTTATAAGAAATGAGGGTTTTAATGGGTATAACGTGGTTTGGATTGTTGATTTCGGAAATTATAAAGTTTATTAGGGTTGTGTGGGAGTATGGACTCGAAATTGTAATGTATGGTAAGGTTTCTAGAAAATTAGGGTTTAAAAGTACCTATGGGTTTTTAGAATTTGGGTTTTGATTTTAAAAGGGTATTTTTTATTTTACTGAGTTTTTTATGGATGAAATGGCTTCTAATATCATTCTTCAGACATTCTTAACGCGATTTTGACCTACGGGATTATAAATCATGAATATCACCCACCTAAACCGTGATTCTAACTCGTACCGGATGAAATCTAGGTTTTATAAGGAAAACAGGGTATTAATGGGTATAACGTGGTTTGGATTGT
>CAJVGC010000139.1:0-40756 GCA_910822075.1 Senecio squalidus
GTATGATGGTGTTTTTAGGTCCGTTAAGGATCAGTTAGTGATGTTGTGTTTATTTTCAAATTTTCTTTTGGGGAGCTACTGATATTTGTTTGAAGCTATGGGAGGATTTATATGTTGACGATGATAACGGTTACCAGGGGTATAATAGGCATTACTGTGATTTTTGTTTTGGTGGCATAGAAATCATAATTATGGGATGCTTAAATGGCTTTTCAATTGGTGTTACGAGAAGAATTTAGGCTTTTTTTGTTGCTGCGGTATTCTATGGCTTATGAATATTTTTCATTATGAGGGGTATTGGTGTCATTTGAATGATTTTAGTAACAATTTGACTTTGGTTAGTCAACTGTTTGATTGTTACTACTTGATTAAATTTATTTTATGGATGTTTTTAGGGTCTATCAATTTGATTGATGAGATAATGATAGGCCTATCCAAGTTATTAAGCGGATTTTGGTGGTTTTCTTTATTGGTATTTAAAAAGGAAAGTTTGAATGGGTGTGGAGGAGGTATATTGTTTTTTATGACGGAATTGGGAGTATTAAGGGTCATGGGATTAATGATTTTGGTTGTTTTGATGAATACTTGGAAGGGATTTTGGCTTTGTTGTTTGCTGTGGAAAGTTTGGACTCGCAGGGGTATTATGGTAAATTTCATTTTCAGAATTTAAGGTCGTGGTTTGATGATTTTGGTGATAATGTATATAGTTTGACTTTCCTAAGTCAACTGTTTTTATGCACTAAGAATCACAGTGGGAGTTTTTGAGAATTATTGGTTTTAGACTCCATTTAATTAAGGGTAGTTTGGGGAATGTTTTTTGGAGGATTAAGTGGTTGGAGGAATTTTGGTATAACTATTGGCGTTTGAAATGGGTGTTGGAAATGAAAAAATTCAAGCAAATTAGTGGTCTCTTTTTGGTCAAATGGTCTGCTCGGAATGCTTGTTTGATGTTGCATAAGACGCTGGTGGGGAGTGGGAGTTCTTATGTTTTTAATTTCAGTTGTTGGTTTCTGCTGTCTTACAAACTTTTGGGGCAGGGGTATTTTGGTATTTTTGTGATGACAGCAGTAGTATTGAAGATTTTGGTTGGATTTATTTTGGGTTAGCCAATTTGATTGATGAGATAATGGCTAGCCTTTCCGTATTCCATAATGATATTTGGCAGGGGTATTATAGTAATTACTATGATGATAGAAACAGTTTTCTTGGAGGTGTTGGCGAAATGTTTTTAAGGTTAGTCATGTTGTTTGATAAGAAAATTTCCAGCCTTTCATTATACAATATTGAAGTATGGTGGCCTCTTGAAGTGATTTGCTTTTGGTCCTATGGTATTTATGAAGATTTTGGCTGCAGTTTGACTTTTTATTGTCAACTGTTGTTTTTCGTTAAGGAAATTAGAATTTGGGTTTGTGGTAAATGTTTGGACATTAGTAGTAGTTTGACTTCCGTAGGTCAGCTATTATTTTTGTACTGTTTGGAGAAGATTGGATTTATACAGAAGCATAGTGGAGTTTCGAGTTATATTTTGGTTTGGTTGGGATATGGTTTTTGCAGCTTGCTGTTTAGAAGGGGGAAGTATTTGAGACATGGTCTAAAGTTTATTGTTTGGGAAATTTTGTGTAATATTGTTCCCAAAAAAGGTAGTTGCTGTTGGTGTGATTTTGATGAGTTGAAGACTTTTGAAGATTGCAGCCGTCTACTTACAAAAAATGTTGGTAGTTTTTTGAGAATCATTGGTTTTAGACACCATTTAATTAAGGGGAGTTTGGGAAATGTTTTTTGGAGGTTTAAATGGTTGGAGGATTTTTGGTATAAGTTTTGGCTTATGAAGTGGGGTCTCGAGAGATTTTGCGGTATGGTTGGTTTAGAAGATTTTTATTGCTACTGCAAGAAAGTATTTTTGATGATGTTTGAAGAATATTGCTGCTGCTCGTGGTTTTACTTGATTAATTTGTATGCTAAAAATATTAGTTTGGAGCCCAATACGTTGAAGAATAGGCCCAAGTTCAAGCCCAAGTTTGCTAAAGTCTTCAAGAAAGTGTTATATATGAAGCAGCCCAAGATTTTTGAATTCAAGCCCAAGTTGAAGATTATGTTGCAGCCCAAACGTTTCAAGACATATGAAGATGATATCCTTAATGTTTTTTATTACCATTATCTTATGTGTTTGTGTTTTTTGTTTTTGCAGGTTATAAGGATTAGCATAGATTTTGTTGTTTTGAATATTTGGCTTTGTATCAAAACTCTAGCTAGACTATTAGTTTCTTTTTTAGTTTTATTCCCAAAGTGTGTTTTGGGAATGCAAAACTTAGGTGCAAGTTCAATGGGTATAACCATTGCTTGATTTGTATCTTTTTTAATTTTTAATAAAATTTTGCCGGGGTACCGTCCCCTTTACCCAAAAAAAAAACCCTAAACCCTAAACCCTAAACCCTAAACCCTAAACCCTAAACCCTAAACCCTGTGGAATGGTTAAGTGAAGGTGATTTTAATACTAAGTATTTTCATAATGTGGTGAAAGGTAGATTGAACAAGAATCGGGTGGAATCAATTACTGATATGAATGGGGTTAGACATTTTGGTAATCAAGTGGGTGATCAGTTTGTTAAACATTTTGAAAGTGTGTTGGGTAGTAGTAAACAGGTTAACCCTATTGTTGATCCGAGTGGCTTATTCATTAATAAAGTCTCTCAAAATGATGCTGATGCTATGATTAGATTGGTTACGGATGAAGAGATAAAAGAGGCCATGTTTGACATTGATGATGGTAAGGCCCCGGGGCCTGATGGATATTCTTCGGGTTTTTTTAAAGCGGCTTGGAACGTTGTTGGGAAAGAGGTTAGTAAGGCGATTAAAGATTTCTTCAACAACGGTAAATTGTTAAAAGAGGTGAATGCTACTATCATTGCTTTGGTCCCTAAAGTCAGCACTCCCGAAAAAGTCTCGGATTTTAGGCCTATTTCGTGTTGCAATGTCATTTATAAATGCATTAGCAAAGTTATTTCTAAAAGGCTTAAAAGTGTTTTAAATGTTCTTGTTGATGAGTGTCAAAGTGCCTTTATCCCGTCTAGGCAAATTAGTGATAATATTCTTCTCACTCAAGAATTAATGCACAATTATCACAGAGATAGAGGTCCTGCCAAGGTTGCTTTTAAAATAGACATACAAAAAGCATACGACACTGTTGAATGGAGTTTTTTAGAAAACAGCTTGGTTTATTTTGGGTTTCCTCCTAAAATGTGTAGATGGATTATGTCCTGTATTTCTTCTACATCTTTTTGTGTTAGTGTAAATGGCGATTTGAAAGGGTTTTTTAAAGGTAAGAGGGGTTTAAGACAAGGGGATCCTCTTTCCCCTTATCTTTTTACCTTAGTTATGGAGGTTCTTACTTTATTGATCAAGAGAAATACGGTTAATGATAAAGCTTTTAAGTATCATTGGAAGTGTGAGAAAACTAAGTTAACCCACTTATGTTTTGCTGATGATTTACTCCTTTTCTGCCATGCTGATAGTTACTCGGTTTCTATTCTTAATAAAGCTTTGGTTGAATTTTCTGGGGTGTCGGGATTGGTTCCTAATCTTGATAAAAGTTTAAGTTTTTTTGGTAATGTGGCTGATGATAGAGCTGCTGCTATTTTAAATATTATGCCATTTTCAGTCAGCAAATTTCCCGTGAAATATTTAGGTGTGCCTCTTATTTCTACTAGACTGCAGCTTTATGATTGTACAAGTTTGATTGATAAAGTGAAGAAAAGGTTGATTGATTGGAGGAATAAATCCTTGTCTTTTGCTGGGAGGCTTCAATTGTTGAATTCTGTTATTAGCTCTCTTCAAATCTATTGGTCTTCTGTTTTTATTTTACCAGTGGCGGTTTCTAATGAGATCGAAAGTCTTATGAGAGGTTTCCTTTGGAGTCATGGTACTTTAAAAAGTGGTCATGCTAAAATGTGTTGGTCTGATGTTTGTAAACCGAAGAGTCAAGGAGGTCTTGGTATTAAAGCTTTGAATTCCTGGAATGTTGCTTTAATGACCAAACACATTTGGAATATTGTTACTAAGAAGAAGTCGTTATGGGTGAATTGGGTTTATGTGTACAAGATTATTGACAGAAGAGGTAATGACAGAAATTTTTGGGATTTACCAATTATGAAAGAGTCGTGTTGGTCTTGGAGAAAGATTCTCCAATGTAGGAGGGATGTTAGAAATCATATTGTTCACAGATTGGGGGATGGAAGAAACACTTCGGCTTGGTATGATCACTGTTTTCCTGCTGGTCCTCTTGATCATATTATTTCTAGAAGAGATATTTATGAAAGTGATTTGGAATTTAATGCTAGAGTGGCTGATGTTGTTATAAGGGGTGAATGGAAGTGGCCTGATGAATGGGTTAATAGATTTCCAATTTTATTTAACATTCCTCCTCCTCTTTTGATAAAGGATAGGGTTGATAAAGTGATGTGGAAGACAAGGAACGGAAAGATTGGTAATTTTTCTGTGAAGACAGCGTGGAGTGATCTTATTGAAGATTGTCCTTTAGTGGGTTGGCATAAGTTGGTTTGGTATTCTCAATGTGTGCCTAGACATTCTTTTATTTTATGGTTGGCTATTAATGAGAGACTCAAAACTCAAGACAGGATGTTCTTTGAGTATAGGAATGATAACATGTTATGTGCTTTCTGTAAAGAACAAGTGGATACTCATGATCATTTATTCTTTAGCTGTGAATTTCCTCGGTCTATCTGGAATGATTTGAAGGGGCTGGCTAAACTGGAGTTTTGTCCTAATAATTGGCAAGGAATTATTTCTTTTTTACAGCGCCTTCCTATCAATAAATCAATTTGGAGTGTTTTGCAGAGATTACTTCTGGGAGCTGCTGTTTACATCATTTGGCAAGAAAGGAATTTGAGGCTTTTTCAGTTTAAAGCTAGGACCAAAGAGGAGGTGTGTAATCAAATTAAAAAGGTGGTTAGGCTCAAATGTTTGAGTTTGAAGATCAGAACTTCTCACCAATCCTTAGAAGCCGCTAGATTATGGAATTTTTTTGTTGATCAAGAGAATTTGGGATTTACTGATTATAGTGTTAATGGATAAAGTTTGTATTTTTAATATGGGTGAGAGGTGGGTTTTTAATGGGTTGAGTTGGAATTTCATTGGTAGCATAAAGATGGAGTATGATGGTGTTTTTAGGTCCGTTAAGGATCAGTTAGTGATGTTGTGTTTATTTTCAAATTTTCTTTTGGGAGCTACTGATATTTGTTTGAAGCTATGGGAGGATTTATATGTTGACGATGATAACGGTTACCAGGGGTATAATAGGCATTACTGTGATTTTTGTTTTGGTGGGCATAGAAATCATAATTATGGGATGCTTAAATGGCTTTTCAATTGGTGTTACGAGAAGAATTTAGGCTTTTTTTGTTGCTGCGGTATTCTATGGCTTATGAATATTTTTCATTATGAGGGGTATTGGTGTCATTTGAATGATTTTAGTAACAATTTGACTTTGGTTAGTCAACTGTTTGATTGTTACTACTTGATTAAATTTATTTTATGGATGTTTTTAGGGTCTATCAATTTGATTGATGAGATAATGATAGGCCTATCCAAGTTATTAAGCGGATTTTGGTGGTTTTCTTTATTGGTATTTAAAAAGGAAAGTTTGAATGGGTGGAGGAGGTATATTGTTTTTTATGACGGAATTGGGAGTATTAAGGGTCATGGGATTAATGATTTTGGTTGTTTTGATGAATACTTGGAAGGGATTTTGGCTTTGTTGTTTGCTGTGGAAAGTTTGGACTCGCAGGGGTATTATGGTAAATTTCATTTTCAGAATTTAAGGTCGTGGTTTGATGATTTTGGTGATAATGTATATAGTTTGACTTTCCTAAGTCAACTGTTTTTATGCACTAAGAATCACAGTGGGAGTTTTTTGAGAAGCATTGCTTTTAGACTCCATTTAATTAAGGGTAGTTTGGGGAATGTTTTTTGGAGGATTAAATGGTTGGAGGAATTTTGGTATAACTATTGGCGTTTGAAATGGGTGTTGGAAATGAAAAAATTCAAGCAAATTGGTGGTCTCATTTTGGTCAAATGGTCTGCTCGGAATGGTTTTTTTATGCTGCATAATATGCTGGTGGGGAGTTGGAATTCTTTTTGTTTTAATTTCCGTTGCTGGTGTCTGTTGTTTTACGAGTTTTTGGGGCAGGGGCATTTTGGTAATTTTTGTGATGACAGCAGTAGTATTGAAGATTTTGGTTGGATTTATTTTGGGTTAGCCAATTTGATTGATGAGATAATGGCTAGCCTTTCCGTATTCCATAATGATATTTGGCAGGGGTATTATAGTAATTACTATGATGATAGAAACAGTTTTCTTGGAGGTGTTGGCGAAATGTTTTTAAGGTTAGTCATGTTGTTTGATAAGAAAATTTCCAGCCTTTCATTATACAATATTGAAGTATGGTGGCCTCTTGAAGTGATTTGCTTTTGGTCCTATGGTATTTATGAAGATTTTGGCTGCAGTTTGACTTTTTATTGTCAACTGTTGTTTTTCGTTAAGGAAATTAGAATTTGGGTTTGTGGTAAATGTTTGGACATTAGTAGTAGTTTGACTTCCGTAGGTCAGCTATTATTTTTGTACTGTTTGGAGAAGATTGGATTTATACAGAAGTGGCATAGTGGAGTTTCGAGTTATATTTTGGTTTGGTTGGGATATGGTTTTTGCAGCTTGCTGTTTAGAAGGGGGAAGTATTTGAGACATGGTCTAAAGTTTATTGTTTGGGAAATTTTGTGTAATATTGTTCCCAAAAAAGGTAGTTGCTGTTGGTGTGATTTTGATGAGTTGAAGACTTTTGAAGATTGCAGCCGTCTACTTACAAAAAATGTTGGTAGTTTTTTGAGAATCATTGGTTTTAGACACCATTTAATTAAGGGGAGTTTGGGAAATGTTTTTTGGAGGTTTAAATGGTTGGAGGATTTTTGGTATAAGTTTTGGCTTATGAAGTGGGGTCTCGAGAGATTTTGCGGTATGGTTGGTTTAGAAGATTTTTATTGCTACTGCAAGAAAGTATTTTTGATGATGTTTGAAGAATATTGCTGCTGCTCGTGGTTTTACTTGATTAATTTGTATGCTAAAAATATTAGTTTGGAGCCCAATACGTTGAAGAATAGGCCCAAGTTCAAGCCCAAGTTTGCTAAAGTCTTCAAGAAAGTGTTATATATGAAGCAGCCCAAGATTTTTGAATTCAAGCCCAAGTTGAAGATTATGTTGCAGCCCAAACGTTTCAAGACATATGAAGATGATATCCTTAATGTTTTTTATTACCATTATCTTATGTGTTTGTGTTTTTTGTTTTTGCAGGTTATAAGGATTAGCATAGATTTTGTTGTTTTGAATATTTGGCTTTGTATCAAAACTCTAGCTAGACTATTAGTTTCTTTTTTAGTTTTATTCCCAAAGTGTGTTTTGGGAATGCAAAACTTAGGTGCAAGTTCAATGGGTATAACCATTGCTTGATTTGTATCTTTTTTAATTTTTAATAAAATTTTGCCGGGGTACCGTCCCCTTTACCCAAAAAAAAAACCCTAAACCCTAAACCCTAAACCCTAAACCCTAAACCCTAAACCCTGTGGAATGGTTAAGTGAAGGTGATTTTAATACTAAGTATTTTCATAATGTGGTGAAAGGTAGATTGAACAAGAATCGGGTGGAATCAATTACTGATATGAATGGGGTTAGACATTTTGGTAATCAAGTGGGTGATCAGTTTGTTAAACATTTTGAAAGTGTGTTGGGTAGTAGTAAACAGGTTAACCCTATTGTTGATCCGAGTGGCTTATTCATTAATAAAGTCTCTCAAAATGATGCTGATGCTATGATTAGATTGGTTACGGATGAAGAGATAAAAGAGGCCATGTTTGACATTGATGATGGTAAGGCCCCGGGGCCTGATGGATATTCTTCGGGTTTTTTTAAAGCGGCTTGGAACGTTGTTGGGAAAGAGGTTAGTAAGGCGATTAAAGATTTCTTCAACAACGGTAAATTGTTAAAAGAGGTGAATGCTACTATCATTGCTTTGGTCCCTAAAGTCAGCACTCCCGAAAAAGTCTCGGATTTTAGGCCTATTTCGTGTTGCAATGTCATTTATAAATGCATTAGCAAAGTTATTTCTAAAAGGCTTAAAAGTGTTTTAAATGTTCTTGTTGATGAGTGTCAAAGTGCCTTTATCCCGTCTAGGCAAATTAGTGATAATATTCTTCTCACTCAAGAATTAATGCACAATTATCACAGAGATAGAGGTCCTGCCAAGGTTGCTTTTAAAATAGACATACAAAAAGCATACGACACTGTTGAATGGAGTTTTTTAGAAAACAGCTTGGTTTATTTTGGGTTTCCTCCTAAAATGTGTAGATGGATTATGTCCTGTATTTCTTCTACATCTTTTTGTGTTAGTGTAAATGGCGATTTGAAAGGGTTTTTTAAAGGTAAGAGGGGTTTAAGACAAGGGGATCCTCTTTCCCCTTATCTTTTTACCTTAGTTATGGAGGTTCTTACTTTATTGATCAAGAGAAATACGGTTAATGATAAAGCTTTTAAGTATCATTGGAAGTGTGAGAAAACTAAGTTAACCCACTTATGTTTTGCTGATGATTTACTCCTTTTCTGCCATGCTGATAGTTACTCGGTTTCTATTCTTAATAAAGCTTTGGTTGAATTTTCTGGGGTGTCGGGATTGGTTCCTAATCTTGATAAAAGTTTAAGTTTTTTTGGTAATGTGGCTGATGATAGAGCTGCTGCTATTTTAAATATTATGCCATTTTCAGTCAGCAAATTTCCCGTGAAATATTTAGGTGTGCCTCTTATTTCTACTAGACTGCAGCTTTATGATTGTACAAGTTTGATTGATAAAGTGAAGAAAAGGTTGATTGATTGGAGGAATAAATCCTTGTCTTTTGCTGGGAGGCTTCAATTGTTGAATTCTGTTATTAGCTCTCTTCAAATCTATTGGTCTTCTGTTTTTATTTTACCAGTGGCGGTTTCTAATGAGATCGAAAGTCTTATGAGAGGTTTCCTTTGGAGTCATGGTACTTTAAAAAGTGGTCATGCTAAAATGTGTTGGTCTGATGTTTGTAAACCGAAGAGTCAAGGAGGTCTTGGTATTAAAGCTTTGAATTCCTGGAATGTTGCTTTAATGACCAAACACATTTGGAATATTGTTACTAAGAAGAAGTCGTTATGGGTGAATTGGGTTTATGTGTACAAGATTATTGACAGAAGAGGTAATGACAGAAATTTTTGGGATTTACCAATTATGAAAGAGTCGTGTTGGTCTTGGAGAAAGATTCTCCAATGTAGGAGGGATGTTAGAAATCATATTGTTCACAGATTGGGGGATGGAAGAAACACTTCGGCTTGGTATGATCACTGGTTTCCTGCTGGTCCTCTTGATCATATTATTTCTAGAAGAGATATTTATGAAAGTGATTTGGAATTTAATGCTAGAGTGGCTGATGTTGTTATAAGGGGTGAATGGAAGTGGCCTGATGAATGGGTTAATAGATTTCCAATTTTATTTAACATTCCTCCTCCTCTTTTGATAAAGGATAGGGTTGATAAAGTGATGTGGAAGACAAGGAACGGAAAGATTGGTAATTTTTCTGTGAAGACAGCGTGGAGTGATCTTATTGAAGATTGTCCTTTAGTGGGTTGGCATAAGTTGGTTTGGTATTCTCAATGTGTGCCTAGACATTCTTTTATTTTATGGTTGGCTATTAATGAGAGACTCAAAACTCAAGACAGGATGTTCTTTGAGTATAGGAATGATAACATGTTATGTGCTTTCTGTAAAGAACAAGTGGATACTCATGATCATTTATTCTTTAGCTGTGAATTTCCTCGGTCTATCTGGAATGATTTGAAGGGGCTGGCTAAACTGGAGTTTTGTCCTAATAATTGGCAAGGAATTATTTCTTTTTTACAGCGCCTTCCTATCAATAAATCAATTTGGAGTGTTTTGCAGAGATTACTTCTGGGAGCTGCTGTTTACATCATTTGGCAAGAAAGGAATTTGAGGCTTTTTCAGTTTAAAGCTAGGACCAAAGAGGAGGTGTGTAATCAAATTAAAAAGGTGGTTAGGCTCAAATGTTTGAGTTTGAAGATCAGAACTTCTCACCAATCCTTAGAAGCCGCTAGATTATGGAATTTTTTTGTTGATCAAGAGAATTTGGGATTTACTGATTATAGTGTTAATGGATAAAGTTTGTATTTTTAATATGGGTGAGAGGTGGGTTTTTAATGGGTTGAGTTGGAATTTCATTGGTAGCATAAAGATGGAGTATGATGGTGTTTTTAGGTCCGTTAAGGATCAGTTAGTGATGTTGTGTTTATTTTCAAATTTTCTTTTGGGAGCTACTGATATTTGTTTGAAGCTATGGGAGGATTTATATGTTGACGATGATAACGGTTGCCAGGGGTATAATAGGCATTACTGTGATTTTTGTTTTGGTGGGCATAGAAATCATAATTATGGGATGCTTAAATGGCTTTTCAATTGGTGTTACGAGAAGAATTTAGGCTTTTTTTGTTGCTGCGGTATTCTATGGCTTATGAATATTTTTCATTATGAGGGGTATTGGTGTCATTTGAATGATTTTAGTAACAATTTGACTTTGGTTAGTCAACTGTTTGATTGTTACTACTTGATTAAATTTATTTTATGGATGTTTTTAGGGTCTATCAATTTGATTGATGAGATAATGATAGGCTATCCAAGTTATTAAGCGGATTTTGGTGGTTTTCTTTATTGGTATTTAAAAAGGAAAGTTTGAATGGGTGGAGGAGGTATATTGTTTTTTATGACGGAATTGGGAGTATTAATGGTCATGGGATTAATGATTTTGGTTGTTTTGATGAATACTTGGAAGGGATTTTGGCTTTGTTGTTTGCTGTGGAAAGTTTGGACTCGCAGGGGTATTATGGTAAATTTCATTTTCAGAATTTAAGGTCGTGGTTTGATGATTTTCGTGATAATGTATATAGTTTGACTTTCCTAAGTCAACTGTTTTTATGCACTAAGAATTACAGTGGGAGTTTTTTGAGAAGCATTGCTTTTAGACTCCATTTAATTAAGGGTAGTTTGGGGAATGTTTTTTGGAGGATTAAATGGTTGGAGGAATTTTGGTATAACTATTGGCGTTTGAAATGGGTGTTGGAAATGAAAAAATTCAAGCAAATTGGTGGTCTCATTTTGGTCAAATGGTCTGCTCGGAATGGTTTTTTTATGCTGCATAATATGCTGGTGGGGAGTTGGAATTCTTTTTGTTTTAATTTCCGTTGCTGGTGTCTGTTGTTTTACGAGTTTTTGGGGCAGGGGCATTTTGGTAATTTTTGTGATGACAGCAGTAGTATTGAAGATTTTGGTTGGATTTATTTTGGGTTAGCCAATTTGATTGATGAGATAATGGCTAGCCTTTCCGTATTCCATAATGATATTTGGCAGGGGTATTATAGTAATTACTATGATGATAGAAACAGTTTTCTTGGAGGTGTTGGCGAAATGTTTTTAAGGTTAGTCATGTTGTTTGATAAGAAAATTTCCAGCCTTTCATTATACAATATTGAAGTATGGTGGCCTCTTGAAGTGATTTGCTTTTGGTCCTATGGTATTTATGAAGATTTTGGCTGCAGTTTGACTTTTTATTGTCAACTGTTGTTTTTCGTTAAGGAAATTAGAATTTGGGTTTGTGGTAAATGTTTGGACATTAGTAGTAGTTTGACTTCCGTAGGTCAGCTATTATTTTTGTACTGTTTGGAGAAGATTGGATTTATACAGAAGTGGCATAGTGGAGTTTCGAGTTATATTTTGGTTTGGTTGGGATATGGTTTTTGCAGCTTGCTGTTTAGAAGGGGGAAGTATTTGAGACATGGTCTAAAGTTTATTGTTTGGGAAATTTTGTGTAATATTGTTCCCAAAAAAGGTAGTTGCTGTTGGTGTGATTTTGATGAGTTGAAGACTTTTGAAGATTGCAGCCGTCTACTTACAAAAAATGTTGGTAGTTTTTTGAGAATCATTGGTTTTAGACACCATTTAATTAAGGGGAGTTTGGGAAATGTTTTTTGGAGGTTTAAATGGTTGGAGGATTTTTGGTATAAGTTTTGGCTTATGAAGTGGGGTCTCGAGAGATTTTGCGGTATGGTTGGTTTAGAAGATTTTTATTGCTACTGCAAGAAAGTATTTTTGATGATGTTTGAAGAATATTGCTGCTGCTCGTGGTTTTACTTGATTAATTTGTATGCTAAAAATATTAGTTTGGAGCCCAATACGTTGAAGAATAGGCCCAAGTTCAAGCCCAAGTTTGCTAAAGTCTTCAAGAAAGTGTTATATATGAAGCAGCCCAAGATTTTTGAATTCAAGCCCAAGTTGAAGATTATGTTGCAGCCCAAACGTTTCAAGACATATGAAGATGATATCCTTAATGTTTTTTATTACCATTATCTTATGTGTTTGTGTTTTTTGTTTTTGCAGGTTATAAGGATTAGCATAGATTTTGTTGTTTTGAATATTTGGCTTTGTATCAAAACTCTAGCTAGACTATTAGTTTCTTTTTTAGTTTTATTCCCAAAGTGTGCTTTGGGAATGCAAAACTTAGGTGCAAGTTCAATGGGTATAACCATTGCTTGATTTGTATCTTTTTTAATTTTTAATAAAATTTTGCCGGGGTACCGTCCCCTTTACCCAAAAAAAAACCCTAAACCCTAAACCCTAAACCCTAAACCCTAAACCCTAAACCCTAAACCCCAAACCCCTAACCCCTAAACCCCTAAACCCTAAACCCTAAACCCTAAACCCTAAACCCTAAACCCTAAACCCTATGGCTTTTCATTTGCTTGAATTTTTTCTCTCTCTAACTTTCTCTCTCTAAAATTCTCTCTGTTAGCGATTTTGGCGGCAGCTGGTCGGATTCCTAAATTTTTTCATCTTTGTCTTGAATTTCTTGGTTGTTTTCTTGATTGAAGCATGAATCCATCACAAAACTTGTCTCATTTGTCTGATATACCCCCGGATTTAATCCCTCCTGATAAGGAGTGTTTTGTTACTCCACCTCAAACACTATTAGCTGGTGATACTCCACCACCAGTTCAGAATCTTTCAATTGGAGCTATTAAAAATCAGTTGAAAGCTAATATTAAACCTAGATCTGGGTTGATATCTAAAAAGCGTAAGAAATCATTGACGGGTTCTTCACAAAAATCTGTTCCATTGATTTCTAGTATTGCAGCTCAATTAAACAAGAAGGTTAAACCTAGGTCTGTTGATTCTAGTGTTAGTGATTCAGTTGATGAAGGTATGGTTGAGGCTAAGAGTGTGATTGAAGATGTTACTGTTTCATTGGATTTAAAGAGGGGTGATGCTTTAATGGAAGAGAAAGTGAATATAGTTAACAAATATATGGGTGTTGGCAGTGTTGGAAATTCTAAGAATGTGTTTGAACAAAAGGGGGATGTTTTTGTTGATGTTTCTGGCCATAAACAGGATGATGTTAGTGGTAATGGGGGTGTTAAAGATGGTGGTGGATTTGTTTCGGGTAATAGTTCTAGTGTTAAAGGCACTATTCCATTGGACCTAAAACAGAATGTTTGGTCTACAAGGGGAGTCTCTTTTGCAGAAATGTTAAAGAAAACGGCTAGTGTTGATGAAATTAAAATGGAGTATGTGCCTCCAGTGAAGCTCCCTAATGGTCAAAAGAGGGTGTGTTTTTCTGCTCAAGAAATTAAAGCAGCTGGCAGTGCTTTTTCTCTTCAATTGTATGGGTATTTTATTGGGACTTCTATGGATTTCCAGGTTGTGAATGCTAATCTTAGAAGAATGTGGAGGACTTTTGATTTAAAGGAGGTTATTAAAACTAAAGCAGGGTTTTATCTGTGTAAGTTTAAAAGTGAGAAAGGGATGAAAGATGCTCTTGAAAGTGGTCCTTGGTTGGTTGAAAATGTTCCATTCTTCATCAATCAATGGACCCCTGGTGTTTGGCTTGAGAAGATTGAACCTCAAAAGGTTCCAATTTGGGTTTGTATTCATAATATTCCAGTCGAGTTATGGAATGGTAGGAGTATTGGGAAACTGGTTAGTGGGATTGGAAAACCTCTGTTAATGGACAAAGTTACAATGGAAAGGTGTATAAGTAAGTCTGGAAGAATGGGATATGCTAGAGTATTGGTTGAGGTGATGGCTGATGAGGATTTGTCTCATGAGGTGGAGTTTGAATATGAAGCTATTGATAATTTTCCTTCAAGAGTTGGTAAGCTGGACGTTACTTATCAATGGAAGCCTCCATTGTGTTCTCATTGTAAAGTTTTTGGGCATTCCACTAAGATATGTAAGTTTAGACCTCAATCTGAAGAAGAACAAGCTGCTAGCATTTTAAAGGAAGCTTTGAAAATGAGGGAGAATGTGGTTGGGGCAGTAGAAACAGAGCATGGGAATGAAGATGGTTTTCAAGTTGTGGGGAAGAGGAATAAAGTAGTACAATTACCAAGAGGTTTTCAACAGCAAAGGCAAAGTGTATTTAATAGAACTAGTCTAGTACCCGCGCGATGCAGCGGCGGCGACGAAGTTGATTTCGTAAAATGGTTGTGCGGCTATAGTTTTCAGTAGTTTTTAATCCGTCTCGTGATCCATATGTTAAGTATAACACTTTCGGTTGTTTTTCAGTCGTCATGTGATATGAATATAGAAACATATATAATATAAAATTGTATTGGATTTATATTGAAAATGTAAAAAATAAAATTACAAAATCGAAACAAAAAAATAGCATTCAACCAACAATCTCTCTAATCTATTCAGACTAAACATGTACTTCATTCATCACGTAAAACTTCTCGATACACAACATTTGAGGTGAATACTCCGTCTCGTTTAAAGTCTTTAACATGATTAACTAATACTTTTATATTTTCACGTGATATCCCTCTTAACAAAGCCACATAAAGTTGTCCATTAACAAACCAACATTGAATTGCTTCAAAACCTAACATCCATACAAGGAAGTTAACATACAAATTACAAAATAAGAAAACATAACATACATATAAAGAGAAATGAAAACAGAAATGACATACAAATGTAAATTTATATACAAATTACAAAACAAAGAAACATATAAAATACAAATAACAAGAAAATAAAAAAACTAAAATTATAAAAAAATACAAACCGGTAATTCGAGATTGATGTGAAAAAGGTTGAAAAAAACCGATATAAAACTCCTTTGGGGTAATAAATAAAAGTAGAAAATAATTTTAGATGGGGTTGAAAAAAATAAATATAAGATTGTTATTTATAAAAAAAATTAAAGCGGGAAAATTTAAAATTTTAAAAAAAATTCAAAAAGTTTGAATTTTTCAAAATTTTCAAAAAGTTTATGAAAATTTCAAGCTATTTGAATATTTTTAAAAATTTAATTTTTTCCCGCTTTAAGTTTTTCATAAATACTAATGTTATACTGATTTTTTTATAAAAACATATTATTTTAAGTTTAATAATTTGTTTTAAAATTTACTTGGACAAGTTTAATAATTTATTTGGATAACTTTGACAACAAATGACAACATGTCATAGTTTATTTATTATGTCTAAGTGCTTTCTTATTTGATTAATTTGCTTAACTTTTTTCTTTATTTTTTAGTTGAAGATTTTTGTTTTTTTTAGATTATAATTCTGTTTCAATACAAGATAAAAATTACAATGAAAAATTTCATCCTATTGTAACATGACAATGTTTGAAGTTCTAAAATTCACTTAATTTCATACAAAATTAGTTCGTTTATTTGGTTAGATGTCAAATAATGATACACATACATATGAATTAAAAAATACATACATATAAATGTATGATATATACATACATATAAATGAAATAAAATTAAAATATTACAAATGAAATAAAATAAATACATATAAATGAAATGAAATAAAATACATCTAAATTGAAATAAAATACATACATATAAATGAAATGAAATAAAAATATTAAAAATGAAAAAAGTGAGTATAAGATTGGTATTAATTAAAAAATTAAATCCGGAAAAATTTAAAATTTTAAAAATATTCAAAAAGTTTGAAAATTTTCAAAAAATTTCAAAAAGTTTTCAAACTTTTTGAAAATTTTGAAAAATTTCAAACTTTTTGAATATTTTTAAAAATCTTAATTTTTTCCGCTTTAATTTTTTTTATAAACTAATCTTATACTCATTTTTTTTTATAAAAACAGATTATTTTAGGTTAAAAACATATTATATTAATTTTTTAATTTAAAATAATATGTTTTTAACCTTTAATAATCTGTTTTTAAAATTTATTTGGACAAAAGTTTGGAAATTTTTTAAAATATTAAAAAAGTTTGAAAAACATATTTAGAATTAAAACAAAAGGTTTAAGCACCCAACATTTGAAAAGATCCTTGTAGAAGTAGAGAGCTGTAAAAACCTGAGTTGCGCTATTGCCCATAGGATGTATAGCTGATTGAGCATATACTTTTGATAGCCAAGATCCAGGTCCAGATTGGCAGACAAAATCTGTAATGTAAACAAAGTAAACGAGGAGAGCAATTGTTTCCCAACATCTTCTTCCCCCGATGCTATTACCAAAAAAAGAACAAAAATGGAAAAATAAGAAACAAACAGAAGTTATCATTCAAAGTGGAATCAATGAGATATTAAGCGTAGAACATATGCATTACTCTGACAGTAAAGAGATTCAAATTCATGCACTCTTAAGCACCCTGATCATCACTGATGCCAAATAGATTCCCTGAAAAACAAGAAACCAAAATAAAACCGTATAAATGATGATAAATCATACACAAGATCATTCGCTATAATTCGAGATATGTAAGTAGCATAACATTTACAATCAAAACATCGAGGCAGCTTTACCTTTGAGTCAAATTCACAATTAGAGACACCCTGACTGAAATGAACAATCATCGTTAAGAGTTAAGCTAAAGGAAACAAGTTTATATAAAAGTAAAGTAATAACACTGACTGATTATAACTCGCTGCAACTCCTGGGTGATGCAAATCAATCTGCAAAACGTCACAACGTCGTATCATCTTAACGCGTTTTTTGAGAACAGATTAATCTTAACGAATTTAAATTTACATTTAAACTGAATCAAAGTAAAAAAAAATAGTGAAAAAAAACACTTACCATAGAAATCGAATAATAATGAGTAAAATGTGTATGACACGTCTTTAGCCCGATATAATATTTATGAGGAAATGCCCCAATCTATCAAATAAAAACAAAATTAATTAGGTTTTACTGTTTTAGCAACATAATAAAATTCATCCAGCTCAACAAAAATTAACAAATTCTTACTTCGGAATAAGATTGCATTAGCAACGGAGAATCATCGCTAATACGATTAATTTTCCGGTCAATAAAGTCAAACAGCTTTTCCAATTAGACCTTGACAAAATTAAAATTAACTTAGATATTATATATTAATATAAACAAAAATACTCAGTAATTAGTTACCTGGAAATTGGATTAGGATTTTCATGGATCTGAGCTACTGGAATTACACATCTTTCCATGGCGGATTATTATTAGGTGAAAAAAAGTTCATATAACTTAGTAAATGTTAATAAAGAACAAAAAGCTAGTTAAATTGTCTTATTTAGATCTTAATAAATAAATAAAAGTTACTTAATTCGGAAAAAAAGGTACCATTTGTATGTATGGAATGATCTGTAAATGGGAAAACTTCTCCCAAAATATAAACGAAGGCAGTGGTGGTTCAAGGCGGCGATAGATCTAAACACCGGTGGCTAGTGGTTCCGGCGGCTATGGTTCCACAGATGGTGGTTCCGGCGGCTAGGGTTCCACGGAGGGTGGCTGGCGATGACGGATGAGGGTTCCGGGGAGTGTTCCGGCGGATTCTAGAGAGAGGTCAGAGGTTTTAGAGAGAGAGAGAGAGAGAGTTGTGTGTGTGTGTGTGTGTGTTATGTTGTGTGGGTTGTGTCTGTTTTGTGTGTGTGTGTTGTGTATGTTGGGTGTGTGTTGGGTGTGTTGTATTGTATGTTTAAAATGTTGTATTATATGCTTAAAATGTTGTAATATATGCTTAACGTATTGTACCTCTTAATTTCTTAAACTCTTAAAACATCAAATGCTTTATATAGTAGTAGAGATGAATGTAGCTAATAATCAACAAAACAGATCGTATCAACAGAAAGTGTATGCACAGTCCTGGCAACAAAAGAAGCAGCAGAAAAAAGTTAATATGGATCAGCAGCAGCAAGTTACTACTGCTCAGCAGCAGCAAGTTACTACTGCTCAGCAGCAGCAAGTTACTACGGATCAGCTGAAACAAGTTACTACGGGTCAGATGAAACAAGTTACTACGGATCAACAGAAACATCAACAGCAGAAAAAAGAAAATAAAATCCAATTTGAATCAGAGAATGGTAAGGGAAACAAAGGTAAAGACAAACAATCTCAAAGTATGGATGTTATGGAGGAGGACATTCCGGTTGCTAATTCTTTTCAAGGGTTAGAGGTTGAAGAGGGAAGTGAGGATGACCATTTTGATGAAGATGATCAGATCTGGGCTTCTGAAAAAGCTATTGTTAATGAGTTTTTTAAAGCCAAAGCTAATCCAACTTCTGAAGATAAGAGTTTTTGGTCTAATGCACAAAAGGATTATTTTATGATTAATTGCATAAGTCATGGATTGGATCCTGATTTTGAAGAAGAAGATGTTGCTTCAGAGGATGATGGAGCTGCTAAGGATATGGGGTTAGATGCTGAGTTTGAAGTGTCACAGAATGTAGGTGCTTCTGTTATTCCTACTGTTTAGAATGTTATTGAAAATAGCTTCTTGGAATGTTAGGGGCCTTAATAAGGCTTCTAACCAAACTCAGGTTGTTGATTTGATTAAAGATAGTGGTATTAGTGTTTGTGGATTGTTGGAGACTCATTTGTATAGAAACAATGTTAATAGAGTTTGTAATTCTATTTTTGGTCAGTGGAGGTGGATTTCTAATCATGATATTTGTGATGGTGGGACTAGAATTGTTATTGGTTGGGATCCTAATTCTGTAAATGTTATGATTCTTCATCAACATCCTCAAGTTATGCATTGTTTTATAGTTCCTGTTAATGGTCAAGATGGTTTCTTCTGTTCTTTTGTTTATGCTTTCCATAGAATGGTTCCTAGAAGAAGTTTATGGGAGCAGCTTGAGGTTCATAAGCAAACTGTCCATAATAGGCCTTGGTGTTTGTTGGGTGATTTTAATTCTACTTTGGATGTTTGTGAAAGTTCTTTTGGGTCTTCTATAGTTACCAGAACCATGTCTGAATTCAGAGATTGTGTGCATAATATTGAAGTGGATGATGTGTGTATGTCTGGGCTGAAGTTTACTTGGAATAAAAGTCCTGGATGCACTGATGGATTGCTGAAGAAATTGGATAGAGCTATGAGTAATGTTGAGTTTATTTCTAAATTCCCAAATGCCCATGCTCTATTTCTTCCTTTTGTGTCAGGATCGTGTTAGTCTAGATAAACTAACAGGTTTGCTAACGTTGTAGATCAAGATCTATTGAAGAAGTTCAGCAGCGGATGAACACTTCAATATTACGAGTTTATTGAACAATAAAGAATGAATAAGAATTAAACAAAAGTATTGTCAAATTGCAAGCCTCAATTGTATTAACCAGAATAATATCAATACAACGTGTTTTCTATCTTTCAAGGATCTATCTATTTATAGACCTTGAGGCTCATTCTAGATAAACTAGAATTCTACATCTATCCTTATCTAAATATATCCTTATCTAGATTAAGGAAACTAAATCTAATTACAAAAGGAAATATAATCTAATTATAACTCTTAGATTATATATACAAGATATGGTAAGTCTTCCGTGTCTTCCGTGCCTTTGACTTATTCCGTATCTTGGCTTTGACTGTGACTTGATCCTGACTTTGTCCGTAGTAACCGTAGTAACTCTATCTACCGTAGTAACATGTTGAACAGCCGCACCAACTTGTCTTTGTGTTCTTCCGTAGTAACTTCATAACCATCAAACTAATTGTTTTAGTTACTTTCGTTTGTTTGTTAGGATTCATTGTTTATGGTTAAACTATATTGACTAAGTTGTAACCCAACAATCTCCCCCTAACCTTGAACTTTTATGATTCATCAAAAGTACAAGTTTTCATGCTTCAACCGTATTAACTACTTTATTAACAAAGTAGTACTAACTATTACAACTACGGTTTACAAGTCAGTTTCCATCTTGTTCTTTTCCACTATTATTTGACACAAGATTTTCCAAATTAGTTCTTGAGCAATCAATGAATATCCGGGTCCATTCAGCTTCAATTCGACCAGTTCTTCCAATGTCTTCAAAGAGTGTGGATAAGTATGACTTATCAAGTAGAATTCCCTTGATCCATGTCTTCTTATAATTGAGTATGCTTCACATCTTTCATACACAAACCAGTTAAGTACAGGATTATTAGGTCCTTCTTTCTTGAAGATTGAACTTGTTGGCTTGTATCCAGGTTCAAACAAACTGCACAGAACATCCATTGCTAGATCAGTACCAGGACATACTCCTTGTCTTCGTTGTGAGTATTTCCTTATGCCAATCTCATACATCTTCTCCAGATCATCTCTATCAAATTTCATAAAAACTGCATGAAAGGCTATAAGAATCGTCTTTGATTTATCAGCTCTTGTAACTTCATATTCAGTTTTCAGATTTCCACCAATGTATTTCCAGTCAATGACCATTGGAGGCTTCACCTTCAATGGAGTATACTTCAAACCTTCAACAGGGTTGATGTATGCAGAGTAATCACCCCCTTGAGCAACACTTGGAGGACTTTGTTCCATCTCTTCAGGTTCAGGTTTGATGTCAGCAAATGGAATGTTTGGATCTTCTGTTTGAGAAGCAGTAGCAGCATCTTCACTCATCCTTCTTCTTTTAGCGTGAGGAATGAATTTGGATTTGCTTTTGACTCTTTTTCCTCATCAAGGTCTACCAGTTTGACTTTATTCTTTTTCTGGTCAACCATGATGAATCCAACTCTTCCTGCAGAAACAGATAAACTAGCAGGCTGTTCAGATACTCTGAGTGAGGTTGATGTAGTTGTGGCTAACTCAGCAGCTGCTGCTCTTTGTCTAGCAACTGCTATAGCAATTAATTTCTTTCTTTCCTCCTCTTCTGCTTTCTTCTTTTCTTGCTTCTGTTTTTCCTCCTTGATCTTCTGCAGTTGTGAGGCTATGGTGTCTTCATCAGCCATCACATTGGTTCTTGTCAATTCTGTTCTTATAAGAACATTTGCAGCTTCAGTTTGATCAATGGTGGAAGAAGTCTCTGTTACAGTGGTGGAAGGAGTTGTGGCTTCAGTTTGAATTGCTTGTAAATGTGAGAAAGCTTGATCAAACGTGGGAAGAGTGGCTGAGAATAGGTGAGAATGATCTTCCCTCTCTGTTTCTGGAGCTGGACTAATATCCATTGGGTTCACCGTATTAAGTTGCTCAGTAGCAATTTGTTCCATTTCAGCCGTATCAACTATGTCCGTAGCAATTGGACTAGTTGTCATGGGGTCCACATCAATTTGCTCCGTAGCAACTTGATCCGTATTAACTGGACTAGTTACCATAGGATCCACCGTATTAACTAGGTCCGTAGTAACTATATCCGCAGCATTTGTTTCAGTCTCTTGATCATCATTTGTAGCCGTAGCAACTGGTGAAGTTTCCATTTCGTCTACTATTTCTTCAACCCTTTGCATGGCTTCTTGCTGCTGCTGCTCCCCCTTAAGTGGAGTATCCACTTCCATATTTTCACCTTCAGCTTCATCTATTACCATGTTTGCATCAAAGTGTGTCTCCCCCTCAACAATACTATCTGTCTCCATCTCTTCGTCTTGATTTGAGGTGGCAGTGATGACTGTATCATGGCTTGATTTGACTTCTTCCCTGCTTTCACCAGATGATAACACATTTCTTTCTTTTTCTTTCTCCCCCTTGTTGTCATCTGAGGGAGAGTCATCTGTGGATGAGGAACTAGAGGGCTTTGGTGAACTCCCAGAATTTAGTGTGGTGATTCTTTTGGTCACCAGCTGGGCAGAAAGTAGTGCTTGTTGTGCTAGCACTTGTTGCACCAATGAAGTCAAAGTAGATAGCATTTCTCCTTGTTTATCCACCTTTGTCATTAAAGTTTGGTACATTTCCTTCAATTCCAGTAACTGACTACCACTACCCTCACCCCTTTCCTGTTGGGTACCAACAGGTGGAAGATCCTCGGGAATAGAGAAACTCCTTTGCCTAGCAGAGACAGGTATCTCCCCCATGGTTTCTTGGCACCAGGGACCACCTTCCCAGTCTGAGAACAAGTTCTCATAAGAGAATGGTGTTGCCGTGGTTTGGGTCTTAGTGATGTTAACACTGTCCTGAGCTCTACTATAAGAAGTAGAGGCTGCAGTAGTGTTAGCCCTCCCCACATGGTCTTCCCTCTCCTTATTGACCAACTCAGTGAACAAGGGGGTATGTTCAATGTTTTCCCCTAAAGTGTGTGGCAATCCTGAAGATGTTTCAGGGATTGCTTTTGTAGTAGTAGTGGAGGGGATGGTCTTAGACACAAGAGGCTGAGTAACCCTCTTTGGTCTTTTAGAAGAAACTGTGGGAGGTTTGTGAGGCGCAGAAACTCTTGGTTTAGTCACTTTAGCAGTAGTGACTGGAGCAGTAGCACTGGAGTAGAACTCACAGTAGCAACTGGAGGTATTGTGACAGTAGGAACTACCGTAGCAACCTCTGGGTTTACCCCTGCAGTACCAACTACAGATATGGCACTAGTGCCAACAGAGATTGCAGTGGTACTGGGGGTTACAGCTGTGGGTTGGGACAGAGGAAGAGTTTCTTGTCCTGCAGCTGTGGGGATTGTGACTACCATCATTTTTGAGAATAATGGTGTCACAAGAGAAGGGCCTTCCTTGTTTGTTTTTCTCATGTTAGTAAAAACTTTTCGTGTATGAGCATGTGAGACAAAACATTTTTCTGATTTGGGGAGATCTTTATGAACACAGTTTATGCAATGTTGAAGAAATCTTGGATACATAAGAAATTTGTTTTGACTATCAATATTTCTTCTCATTGCATCAAAAATCATTCCAGAAAAATTATAAGTTCCCCCCGTAGCCAAACACACCATTGCATTGGCTAATGATGAACTTCCTTCATGCCACCCTGTTCTTTTGGGGGACAAACATTGTTGCAAAGTATGCAACATGAATTTCCATTGAGGGGAAAGTTTAGCTTTTAAAAATGTGGAAGTGTTTAAGTTCCCCTCATATCCCATGTTTTGAAAAGCATTTACAAGGGTGGCTTCAGGAAGATGTTCTATACCTGCCGCATCTTGTAGGTTAAGATGGGTTCTTAGCGTGGACTCTGTTACTTGGAATGCTTTGCCTCTTACCACCGCATTGATGGCAATTTCATCTTCGTCCCATGTGGCAGATGTCCAGAAGTCCAGAATGTGGGACGCATTAATCTCCGGATTAATGGTTAACGCCGTCTTGATGGTAGATTGATTAAAGAAATCAATGATTTCATGGAAATCGGCGTTGTCGGTATTCTTTTCCAGGAAAGCGACCATGTTGTGTGTCTGATAAAACTGCAATTGATCCGCCATTGAAGAATCTGTGAATGATTAGACACAGAGATAATCAAGAATGTGAGTGGTTAGTCAAGGCGAGAAAGAAAATCGATTGATTTTAATTGCAACGGTAACTGTCAATTGAAAAATTTAGGGGTTTTACAAACGGTAAGTTTCAAACGGTTAAATTAACCCCCTTTTTTTTTTTTACCGAAAAATTTGCCCAACTTGACTCCCCTGATTAGACGCGGGTAATGATTTAAAATTGACTGTCCAATTAAAATTTTACACGTGGCACTAGTAGCTGTGCCTCGCGCCTGAATTTAAAAAAAATATGTCCAATCAGGTTTTAGCACGTGTTATTAAGTGATTTCTGTGACTGACACGTGTAAAGTGGGGTTGCAAGTTGTGTTCTGACTTGTCAAATCACAATTAATTAGGGCATTCTTATGAATTAAGAAACCTTTATTAATATAATAATTTGCATTATTAACTAAAGATCCGTAGCAAGTAGGTTAATTGTCCGTAGTAAGTTGTTTATGGGCCGTAGTAACTGGACTGTCCGTAGTAACTTAAGTTACTGGCAGTATTAACCCAGAGGGCCGTAGCAACTTTCTACTTGTCCGTATTAACCATTCCGTCCAAAATTTTATTTCCCTAGGGCAGTAGTAGTTAAACCTTCCCTTAGCTTAAAAATTTGGTTGTGCTAATCATACTTTGGATACTTTTTGTCTTTACTATTAATGTTGCAGTAGTAACATAGTACAATACTAGAGAGTAAGGTACTTGATTTTCATCATAAGGTTACTGCTGCCTTCTCGAAGGGACTTATATTTTAAACATAATAGACATAATGAGAAAGAAGGAGAAAGGAGAGTTATTCTTCCGTATTGAGCATTCCAATGCTTGTGATTAAGAACGTGAATCTCCCAACATCAAATGCCTTTGTGAGGAGGTCAGCGAGTTGATAATCAGTATGTATCTTCTCCACATGAATCAGTTTCTTCTCATTGCAATCAGTATTGAGCATTCCAATGTTTGGATAGGAGGTATGGAATGGAGTGGTTGGAGGAGTAGTAAATGAAGGAGAGGTGACTGATTTAGGAATATCTGTGGGGTAAGGCTCAAATTCGTCAAGTACAAGTTGATCATCTCCATTCTCATCCTCTTCAACTAATCGTGGAACGCCATTTGGACGAGTTGCATGGTCCGTAGCCTTTGGAGATGGAGGAGGTACAGCTTCATCTTCCTTGGTGGAGTCATCCTCTTGGGCTGTTGATGTATCAACTGGATCCTCCAATGTAATTGGAAGATTTATATATTCCATTACATCCAAACGGGCAGTACCTGTAATGGAATCCGTAGCAACAGGTGCCGTAGTAGAGGAATTGGTTGCCGTAGTAACCTCTTCCGTAGCAACCTGGTCCGTAGCAACCTGTTTTGGATGAAACTCAAAGTTAGAGTTTAATGATCTTGTTAAGGCGTCCAAGTCAAATACCTAATCTGGTCCATGTCCTCTTTTGTTGGGTGTGTATTCATTGAATGTGACATTTGAGCTTTCTTCAATTATCTTTGATTTGTGATTGTAGACCCGATATGCTTTGCTTTGAGATGAGTATCCAACAAATGTTCCTTCATCAGCTTTGCTTTCGAATTTTCCAAGATAGTCTTTTGAGTTAAGAACTGTGCATGGGCATCCAAAAGCACGAACGAAGCTGATCAAGGGTTGCTTTTTGTGTAATAACTCATATGGTGTCTTGTTGTGTGCCTTAACTAGCAACACCCTATTCTGGACGTAGCAGGCAGTGTTAACTGCTTCTGCCCAGAAGAAAATAGGAAGGTTGGAGTCAGCTAGCATGCTTCTGGCTGCTTCAATCAGTGTCCTATTGCGTCTTTCAGCAACTCCGTTTTGTTGAGGAGTCCTGGCAGCACTAAATTGGCGTTCTATACCCTTCTTCTCACAGAAGTCATTCATCACACTGTTCTTGAATTCTGTACCATTATCACAACGGATTTTCTTGATCTTCTGGTTGAGTTGAAGTTCAATCTTGGTGATAAAAGAGATGAGGAGCTGGCTTGTTTCATCTTTGGTACCAAGAAAATAAACCCATGTGTATCTTGTGTAATCATCGGTGATGACCAAGCAGTATGACTTCTTTGCAATGCTCTTTACATTCGTAGGACCAAAGAGATCCATGTGTAATAAATGTAAAGGAGTGGTGTTAGTGTTAACTTCCTTTGTCTTGTGTGAAGACTTGTGTTGCTTCCCCTTCAAGCAAGCCAAGCAGTTGTCCTCAAGTTTGAATTGTTTGTGTGGAAGACCTCTAACTAAACTAGATTTGACTAGTTTGTTGATGTTTTTCAGGTTCATGTGGCACAATCTCCTATGCCATAGAGTTGATTCATCCAAAGTTGCTTTTGAGAGAAAGCAAGCTTCAGTCGAATTTACTTGAACCTTGGACATGTCTAAGCAGTAGACATTATCCCTCCGTGGTGTTCTGAGTAGTATCATACTTTCATCGATTACGTACCCAGGCTTCATGATAATACACTCTGTAGCAGTGAATATTGGTGTGTGTTTTTCATCACAAACTTGAGAAACACTCAACAGATTGTATTGAAGCTGTTGCACATAGTACACATCCTTGAAGTGTAGTGTACCATTGCTGATTGTTCCCTTTCCAGTAATCCTTCCTCCCTTTGGATTTCCTCCAAAAGCAACATATCCTCCATTGTGTAATAAATGTAAAGGAGTGGTGTTAGTGTTAACTTCCTTTGTCTTGTGTGAAGACTTGTGTTGCTTCCCCTTCAAGCAAGCCAAGCAGTTGTCCTCAAGTTTGAATTGTTTGTGTGGAAGACCTCTAACTAAACTAGATTTGACTAGTTTGTTGATGTTTTTCAGGTTCATGTGGCACAATCTCCTATGCCATAGAGTTGATTCATCCAAAGTTGCTTTTGAGAGAAAGCAAGCTTCAGTCGAATTTACTTGAACCTTGGACATGTCTAAGCAGTAGACATTATCCCTCCGTGGTGTTCTGAGTAGTATCATACTTTCATCGATTACGTACCCAGGCTTCATGATAATACACTCTGTAGCAGTGAATATTGGTGTGTGTTTTTCATCACAAACTTGAGAAACACTCAACAGATTGTATTGAAGCTGTTGCACATAGTACACATCCTTGAAGTGTAGTGTACCATTGCTGATTGTTCCCTTTCCAGTAATCCTTCCTCCCTTTGGATTTCCTCCAAAAGCAACATATCCTCCATTGAACTTTTCAAAGTCCTGAAGGCATGACATGTTGCCTGTCATGTGCCTGGAGCAGCCACTATCTACATGCCAACTGTTCTCATCTTCTTTTGTTGGCTGAACCTGCACATTAACATAGGAGTTTAGTTTCTGATGGGAACCCAAGCCAAAGTTGACTTGGGTTTGCCCATATCATCGAAGTAACTCACCTTCCTTTGTACAAGTTTTGAAAAATCAGTGGGGATAGGTGGTTGAGTTACTTGAACCTTTGGTTGCCACATTTTCTTGAAAGATTTGTCTTTATGAATAATATTGGTGTTAACAACTTTTGATTTAGCAATTTGAGTAGGTACTGGTTTGACATGTCGTTGTTTCTTATTGTTAATAGGAGCCTTAGTGACAAAGTTACCTTGAGCAGTATTAACACGATTAGGTTTCATACGGTTAGATTTCACAGTATTAACACGAGCAGTATTAACACTTTTACTCTTGGCCGTATTAACCTTAGCCGTAGAAACTACTTTTTGTCTAGCAGTACTAACTCTATTGTTGAAGTTTTTGTTCCTGTTTGTACCAATGTGATTTTCTGAAGATGATTGTTTGACAAAGTTGGTTTTAGAGACAACCCTTCCCTTGTAGCCCACCCCATGATGTGGTTTTTGAGTCACTTGTACTTGGTTTTGTGGATTGTGATAACAAATCTTTGCATAGTGATTTAGCTTACCACAAATAAAACATCCCTTTCTAGTTTGTTGTACAACCTGACCCTTTTGGATTTTGACTTGGTTCATGTTTCTTTGATTTCCTCGTTTCCCTGGGTGTTTGTTGTTTTCCTTGGGGGTTTGCTTAGTTTTGCTTTCTGAAGGTGTTTTTGCAATCTTAGTGGGGTTATTAGGGGGCAGAGACACTAAACTTTGTGAAGAAGGTAAAGTTATTCCTTCTATTGTGAGTAAATGATTTTCCAGTGGAATGTCTTTGTTCTTCACAATGTGGACTTTACTTTCTTCAACTAAGTCCTCTATTAGAACTTCATCGTAGTTGATTGGATCAACATTGAATGATTCCTTTGGAGGTGTCTGGGAGATTGGGATTCTAGGTTCATCTAAAGATGGTGGGATATAGTTTTGGTTAAATGGAGGGGCAACTTCTTTGTATCCTAGGCCAGCCTTAACCTTACTATGAATTTGTTTTTGGCAAAGGTCGGTTACAGATTTAGAGGCAAATTCTAGCTTCCCTACATCTAGCTCAATTTTAGTGTGTTCTTGTTCTAACAGTTTAACTTTATCCCTAGCAGGTTTGAGTTTTAGAAGTAAGTCCTCTTGTTGCCATTCAAGTAGATTTATCTTTTCTTGATAGCTTTGTTCATTTACTTTGTGGGACTTAATCTGGTTTTCTAAGTTATCAATTACTCTAAGAGCTGACCTTCTTTGTTCTTCTAAGTCTCTAATGGAGTCACTCATTAGTTGATTATGATCTTTGTACTTAGTGATTATATTTTTACATTCAGGAGTACAAAGTTTGTTGGTTACCTCGGCCTTTAGTGATGCGGAAGTTGGAGTTGATGAGTCAATAGCCATTAGTGCATCCTCGTTTGGTGTTCCTTGATCATCATCTGTCCAGTCATATCCCAGTATGTTGTTGTTGAGTGCAGGAATGCCAACGTCAACATAATCCAGCTCAGTAGAAAATGCATCATCCGTAGCAACTAGGTCTTCGAAGATGTCCGCATCATCTGTTACTACGGCTATGCATGCATGGTGAATAGTAGCCGCAGTATTTTCTACGTGAATTTGTTCCTCAGAGATTAGTGCTCTATTCTGACTTGTTTCTTCAGCCAAGTCGCTCCAATCAAATCCAAAGATGTCCTGAGACATGAGTGCACTTTGATTTGTCTCTTGAGTGGTTCGTGGATTATTGGTATTGGACTTGTTTGGGCAATCTCTAGCGAAGTGACCTAGTTCACTGCATTCATAACACTTCACTTTGCTCTTGTCGAAGGTGATTCGTTCGTTGTTTCTTGGATTGAATCTCCTTCCTGTTCTATTTAAGAATCTTCTAGCGCGTAGTGCCAACATAGCAGATTGCCACTTAAGATCGATTTCTTCAGAGTCATCTTGATGCATCTGTTTGACCTCTTCAACTGTGAGATTAGCACACTTACATATAAAGGATTCGAATGAAATCTCTTCGCTGATTTCATGTTTGGATCCTCCAGAGGTTGTTGCAAGGGCAGTATTAACATTGGTAATACTGGGATTGTTGGTGGAGATCTTCTCAGCTTCAACTTCAGATTCAAAGACTCTGAGATCGTTGTAGAGATCGTCTAGTTCTAGTGCTTCAAGAGCGTCTCCTTGCCTGTAGATAACTGTATACACAATCCATTCCTTTCCTAGTGCTCGGATAAACTTTCTGTTTATATCATCATTCTCATATTTGATTCCTGCGCTGAGCATCTCTCCAGTGAGTTTCTTGTATCGATCAAAAGTTTGAGTCATTCGTTCGCCAGGTAAACCATTAAAATTTTCGTACTCTTGTTTGAGAAGAGCCTTCTTGTTCTTTTTGGTATTCTTGGTTCCGCTGAATCTCTTTTCCAGTGCTTCCCATAGCGATTTGGCATCTTCATATTCTTCGAATTGCGATTGATATTCGTTTGGAATTGCAATCATAAGAATACTAAGGGCCTTGATTTCAGTTTGTTTCTCCCTTCTTTCAAGATCGCTTATAAGTGCACGAGCATTCACTCCTGGTTCTCCATCAGCTCCTTGGGCAGCAGGTCGTTTGTTACCATTGATGATCACATCCCATACTGTGTAATCGGCCAGTAGGATGTGTTGCTTGATTCGTAGCTTCCATAAGTCGAATTCGTTGCTCTTTAGGATGGGAACTTTTCCTAATGCAGTTTCTGTCATCGTGGTTGTAATGATTTTTGCTTGTGAGGATTTGTAACTCGTTGATCTATGGATCTAAAGCACCTCCTGTGCTCTGATACCACTTGTCAGGATCGTGTTAGTCTAGATAAACTAACAGGTTTGCTAACGTTGTAGATCAAGATCTATTGAAGAAGTTCAGCAGCGGATGAACACTTCAATATTACGAGTTTATTGAACAATAAAGAATGAATAAGAATTAAACAAAAGTATTGTCAAATTGCAAGCCTCAATTGTATTAACCAGAATAATATCAATACAACGTGTTTTCTATCTTTCAAGGATCTATCTATTTATAGACCTTGAGGCTCATTCTAGATAAACTAGAATTCTACATCTATCCTTATCTAAATATATCCTTATCTAGATTAAGGAAACTAAATCTAATTACAAAAGGAAATATAATCTAATTATAACTCTTAGATTATATATACAAGATATGGTAAGTCTTCCGTGTCTTCCGTGCCTTTGACTTATTCCGTATCTTGGCTTTGACTGTGACTTGATCCTGACTTTGTCCGTAGTAACCGTAGTAACTCTATCTACCGTAGTAACATGTTGAACAGCCGCACCAACTTGTCTTTGTGTTCTTCCGTAGTAACTTCATAACCATCAAACTAATTGTTTTAGTTACTTTCGTTTGTTTGTTAGGATTCATTGTTTATGGTTAAACTATATTGACTAAGTTGTAACCCAACATTTTGCCACATCTGATCATAGTCCTGTTGTTATGAATATTCCTGAGCTTGTTAAAGCCAAGCCTAAAGCCTTCAAATTTGCTAATTATTTGAGTAGGAAAGATGGTTTTATTCCTGCTGTGAAGGAGGTTTGGAGCAGACAAGTCGATGGTTATGCTATGTATTCTGTTGTTTCAAAGTTGAAGCAGTTAAAGAAGCCATTGAGGAAGCTTAGTTGGGAACAAGGAAACCTTTATGATAGGGTGAATAGGTGTAAGGCTGAGTTGCTTAAGGTTCAAACTGAAGTTGTTGATGATCCTACTAATGAAGATTTGAGATTTGAAGAGGCTGCTTATCTTCATTCTTATAAGGCTGCTACTGTGGATTTGGAGTTATTTTTGAAGCAGAAGGCCAAGATTGAATGGCTTAAAGAAGGAGATTTTAATACTGCTTATTTTCATAAAGTTGTAAAAGGAAGAATTAATAAGCATAGGATTGAGTCAGTTATGGATATGAGTGGTGGTATGCATTTTGGTACTCAAGTTGGAGGGCAATTTGTGGAGCATTTTGGGTCAGTTTTAGGACAGAAGAAGGATGTCAATCCTATTGATGATCCTGATGGCTTGTTCTTAAATAAAGTTCCTCATGATGTTGCTGAAATGATGATAAGGCCTTTTACCAATGAAGAGATTAAAGATGCCATGTTTGATATTGATGATGCCAAAGCTCCTGGGCCAGATGGTTTCTCTTCTAATTTCTTCAAAGCTTCATGGAGTATTGTTGGAGATGAGGTTTGTGCTGCTGTTAAGGAGTTTTTTCATTCTGGGAAGCTTCTTAAAGAAGTAAATGCCACTATAATAGCTTTAGTTCCTAAATCTCAAACTCCTCAAAAGGTTTCTGATTTTAGGCCTATATCTTGCTGCAATGTGTTATATAAGTGCATTAGTAAAGCTTTGACTAATAGAATTAAGTATGCTCTTGGTTCTATTGTGGATGAGTGTCAAAGTGCTTTTATACCCTCTAGGCAGATTAGTGATAATATTCTGCTAACCCAAGAATTAATGAGGAACTATCATAGGAAGAGAGGTCCTCATAAAGTTGCTTTTAAAATAGACATTCAGAAAGCTTATGATACTGTAGAATGGGAGTTTTTGCAGTCTTGTTTGTATTGGTTTGGATTTCCTCCTAGAATGTGTACTTGGATCATGGAGTGTATGACTTCAACTTCTTTTTCTATAAGTGTGAATGGGGATCTTCATGGTTTTTTCAAAGGCAAGAGAGGGTTGAGACAGGGTGATCCTTTATCTCCTTATCTTTTTACTTTAGTTATGGAAGTGCTTACTTTGATGATCAAGAGAAGGACTGCTAATGATGAAGATTTCAAATATCATTGGAAATGTGAGAAGTTGAAACTTACTCATTTATGTTTTGCTGATGATTTGATTCTTTTTTGCCATGCCAATGCCCATTCTGTGTCTGTTTTAAAGGCTGCTTTAGATGAATTTAGTTCAGTTTCTGGACTTATTCCTAGTTTGGAGAAGAGTTTGACATTCTTTGGTAATGTTCAAGAGTTGAGGAAGGCTTCTATTAATGATATCATGCAGTTTAAAGAAGGTGTTCTTCCTGTCAAGTACTTGGGGGTTCCTCTTCTTTCTACCAGACTCTATGACTATGATTGTGAAGATCTAATTGATAAGGTTAAGAGAAGAATTATGGATTGGAAGAATAAGGCTTTATCATTTGCTGGAAGGCTGCAGTTGATCAGGTCTGTGCTTAGCTCCCTGCAAGTTTATTGGTCCTCTGTTTTTATCTTACCTGTCTCTATCTCAAATAAGCTAGAAAGTCTTATGAGGGGTTTCTTGTGGTGCCATGGTGAGTTGAAAAGGGGAAAGGCTAAAGTAAATTGGATTGATGTTTGTCGTCCTAAGGACCAAGGGGGTTTGGGTATTAAGTCTCTTTCTTCTTGGAATGTTGCTCTTATCTCAAAACATATATGGAATATTGTTAATAGGAAAGATTCCCTGTGGGTTAAATGGGTGTATGCTCACAGATTATGTGATAGAAGCTCTAATGAAAGGAATTTTTGGGATTTGCCTTTAATGAAAGATACTTGTTGGAGTTGGAGGAAGATCTTGCAAAGCAGAAATTCTGTTAGAAATCATATTGCTTATAGGCTGGGAAATGGTACTAAGACTTCTTTATGGTTTGACAACTGGTTTCCTGGAGGTCCTTTATGCAATTTTATTTCTAAAAGAGATATTTATGAAAGTGAATTTTGTTTAACTTCAAAGGTTTCAGATGGGGTTGTTAATGCTGAATGGATGTGGCCTCTGGAGTGGGAAGATAGATTTCCTGTTTTGTTCAATACTCCTCCCCCTTTGTTGATTAGAGATAGAGAAGATAGTGTTGTTTGGAAGACTTCTGCTGGTGTTTTGGTCCCATTTTCTGTTAAAGCTGCTTGGAGTGATTTAATTGAGGTTCTTCCTAAGGTTACATGGGCAAAGCTTGTTTGGTTTAGTCAATGTATCCCTAGACATTCATTTATCTTGTGGTTGGCTATAAAGGAGAAACTTAGGACACAAGATAGAATGATCTTTGGATCTCCCCTTGCCAACTTGCAGTGTGCTTTCTGTAAGAATCAATGTGATAGTCATGGACATTTGTTCTTTGAATGTGACTATCCTTTGAGTGTTTGGGAGGAAATGAAAAGCTTATGCAGAATGGATCATGCTCCAAATAGCCTAGTTGATGTTATTGGCTATTTCAGTAGAGTTCCTGTTAACAAGTCTGTGTGGAGTGTGCTTCAGAGATTGGTTCTTGGTGCTACTATCTACTATATATGGCAGGAAAGAAATATAAGGTTATTTCAATCAAAGTCTAGATCTAATACTGATTTATGTAAACTTATTAAAGAAGTTATTAGACTTAGATGTTTGAGTTTGAAGATTAGGGATTCTAGACAATCAAGGGAGGCTGCTGAACTATGGAATCTGCATGTGAATATGGGTGGTTTTGCTTCTAGAAAGATATGATAAGCAAATACCATATGTTGATTGTAGAAAAGTTGCAGTTGTTTGATGGTTCAAATATATGGATGAATAAAGGGTCTATCAAGCTTATTGATGAGAGAATGATAGGCCTATCCTTTTTATTGGTAGAAGTTTTTATGTTTTGGATGTATGGTTTTTACTGCTTGAGCAGTAGTAACATGTGTGATGATGGTTTCTACTGCTTAAGCAGTAGTAATGAGTTTGAGGTTGGTTGCTACTGCTTGAGCAGTAGTAATGAGATGGATGGTGGTTCCTACTGCTTGAGCAGTATTAATATGAAGGGGTATTGTTACTACGGATGGATCAGTATTAATGGGGGTCTCTACTGCGGCAGTATTAATGGGAAGGTTGATGGTTACTACGGATGGAACAGTACCAAGTCCAAAGAAGTAAAGTTCAAGCCCAAGTTGAAGCCCAAGCTGAAGCCCAGAAGATTCAAGTCCAAGAATGAAGATATCCTTATGATGGTTTATTATTATTGTTTTATGTGTTTGTGTTTTTCTGTTTTGCAGGTTAAAAGGGCTAGTCTAGTTTTTGATATTTTAGTTGTTTGGTATTGTATTAAAATTCTAGCTAGACGTTTTATTTCGTTTTTACTCCTATTCCCAAAGTGTGTTTTGGGAATGCAATATCTAGGTACAAGTCCAATGGGTATAACCATTGCTTGATTTGTATATGTTTTAAATTTTAATAAAATTTTGCCGGGGTACCGTCCCCTTTTCCCAAACCCTAAACCCTAAACCCTAAACCCTAAACCCTAAACCCAGAAAGATATGGTGAAATCAATGAAATCACACAAACTCGTGAATACCTGTTCACGAGCATAGACAAAAAGATGTGAAAAATAAAAATTATGTTATTTGATTATGAAAAACCTGTATATAGTAGCTCTTGGTGTCTAATATCATTCCCAAATTGATTCTACCTCCATCGGTATCCGTACGAGAAAGATATGGCCAAATCAAGGAAATCACACAAACTCGTGAATACCTGTTCACGAGCATTGACAAAAATATGTGAAAAATAAAAATTTTGTTATTTGATTATGGAAAACCTGTATATAGTAGCTCTTGGTGTCTAATATCATTCCCGAATTGATTCTACCTCCATCGGTATCCGCACGAGAAAGATATGGCCAAATCAAGGAAATCACACAGACTCGTGAATACCTATTTACGAGCATAGACAAAAAGATGTGAAAAATAAAAATTATGTTATTTGATTATGGAAAACCTGTATATAGTAGCTCTTGGTGTCTAATATCATTCCCAAATTGATTCTACCTCCATCGGTATCCGTACGAGAAAGATATGGCCAAATCAAGGAAATCACACAAACTCTTGATACGTGTTCACGAGCATAGACAAAAAGATGTGAAAAATAAAAATTTTGTTATTTGATTATGGAAAACCTGTATATAGTAGCTCTTGGTGTCTAATATCATTCTCAAATTGATTCTACCTCCATCGGTATCCGTACGAGAAAGATATGGTGAAATCAATGAAATCACACAAACTCGTGAATACTTGTTCACGAGCATAGACAAAAAGAAGTGAAAAATAAAAAATTATGTTATTCGATTATGGAAAACCTGTATATAGTATCTCTTGGTGTCTAATATCATTCCCAAATTGATTCTACCTCCATCGGTATCCGTACGAGAAAGATGTGGCCAAATCAAGGAAATCACACAAACTCGTGAATACCTTTTCACGAGCATAGACAAAAAGATGTGAAAAATAAAAATTATGTTATTTGAATATGGAAAACCTGTATATAGTAGCTCTTGGTTTCTAATATCATTCCCAAATTTATTCTACCTCTATCGTTATCCGTACGAGAAAGATATGGCCAAATCAATAAAATCACACAGACTCGTGAATACCTGTTCACGGGCATAGTCAAAAGATGTGAAAAATAAAAATTATGTTATTTGATTATGGAAACCCTGTATATAGTAGCTCTTGGTGTCTAATATCATTCCCAAATTGATTCTACCTCCATCGGTATCCGTACGAGAAAGATATGGCATAATCAAGGAAATCACACAAACTCGTGAATACCTGTTTACGAGCATAGACAAAAAGATGTGAAAAATAAAAATTATGTTATTTGATTATGGAAAACCTGTATATAGTAGCTCTTGGTGTCTAATATCATTCCCAAATTGATTCTACCTCCATCGGTATCCGTACGAGAAAGATATGGCCAAATCAAGGAAATCACACAAACTCTTGAATACGTGTTCACGAGCATAGACAAAAAGATGTGAAAAATAAAAATTTTGTTATTTGATTATGGAAAACCTGTATATAGTAGCTCTTGGTGTCTAATATCATTCTCAAATTGATTCTAGCTCCATCGGTATCCGTACGAGAAAGATATGGTGAAATCAATGAAATCACACAAACTCGTGAATACCTGTTCACGAGCATAGACAAAAAGATGTGAAAAATAAAAATTATGTTATTTGATTATGAAAAACCTGTATATAGTAGCTCTTGGTGTCTAATATCATTCCCAAATTGATTCTACCTCCATCGGTATCCGTACGAGAAAGATATGGCCAAATCAAGGAAATCACACAAACTCGTGAATACCTGTTCACGAGCATTGACAAAAAGATGTGAAAAATAAAAATTTTGTTATTTGATTATGGAAAACCTGTATATAGTAGCTCTTGGTGTCTAATATCATTCCCGAATTGATTCTACCTCCATCGGTATCCGCACGAGAAAGATACGGCCAAATCAAGGAAATCACACAGACTCGTGAATACCTATTTACGAGCATAGACAAAAAGATGTGAAAAATAAAAATTATGTTATTTGATTATGGAAAACCTGTATATAGTAGCTCTTGGTGTCTAATATCATTCCCAAATTGATTCTACCTCCATCGGTATCCGTACGAGAAAGATATGGCCAAATCAAGGAAATCACACAGACTCGTGAATACCTATTTACGAGCATAGACAAAAAGATGTGAAAAATAAAAATTATGTTATTTGATTATGGAAAACCTGTATATAGTAGCTCTTGGTGTCTAATATCATTCCCAAATTGATTCTACCTCCATCGGTATCCGTACGAGAAAGATATGGCCAAATCAAGGAAATCACACAAACTCTTGATACGTGTTCACGAGCATAGACAAAAAGATGTGAAAAATAAAAATTTTGTTATTTGATTATGGAAAACCTGTATATAGTAGCTCTTGGTGTCTAATATCATTCTCAAATTGATTCTACCTCCATCGGTATCCGTACGAGAAAGATATGGTGAAATCAATGAAATCACACAAACTCGTGAATACTTGTTCACGAGCATAGACAAAAAGAAGTGAAAAATAAAAATTATGTTATTCGATTATGGAAAACCTGTATATAGTAGCTCTTGGTGTCTAATATCATTCCCAAATTGATTCTACCTCCATCGGTATCCGTACGAGAAAGATATGGCCAAATCAAGGAAATCACACAAACTCGTGAATACCTTTTCACGAGCATAGACAAAAAGATGTGAAAAATAAAAATTATGTTATTTGAATATGGAAAACCTGTATATAGTAGCTCTTGGTTTCTAATATCATTCCCAAATTTATTCTACCTCTATCGTTATCCGTACGAGAAAGATATGGCCAAATCAAGAAAATCACACAGACTCGTGAATACCTGTTCACGGGCATAGTCAAAAAGATGTGAAAAATAAAAATTATGTTATTTGATTATGGAAACCCTGTATATAGTAGCTCTTGGTGTCTAATATCATTCCCAAATTGATTCTACCTCCATCGGTATCCGTACGAGAAAGATATGGCCAAATCAAGGAAATCACACAAACTCGTGAATACCTGTTTACGAGCATAGACAAAAAGATGTGAAAAATAAAAATTATGTTATTTGATTATGGAAAACCTGTATATAGTAGCTCTTGGTGTCTAATATCATTCCCAAATTGATTCTACCTCCATCGGTATCCGTACGAGAAAGATATGGCCAAATCAAGGAAATCACACAAACTCTTGAATACGTGTTCACGAGCATAGACAAAAAGATGTGAAAAATAAAAATTTTGTTATTTGATTATGGAAAACCTGTATATAGTAGCTCTTGGTGTCTAATATCATTCTCAAATTGATTCTACCTCCATCGGTATCCGTACGAGAAAGATATGGTGAAATCAATGAAATCACACAAACTCGTGAATACCTGTTCACGAGCATAGACAAAAAGATGTGAAAAATAAAAATTATGTTATTTGATTATTGAAAACCTGTATATAGTAGCTCTTGGTGTCTAATATCATTCCCAAATTGATTCTACCTCCATCGGTATCCGTACGAGAAAGATATGGCCAAATCAAGGAAATCACACAAACTCGTGAATACCTGTTCACGAGCATTGACAAAAAGATGTGAAAAATAAAAATTTTGTTATTTGATTATGGAAAACCTGTATATAGTAGCTCTTGGTGTCTAATATCATTCCCGAATTGATTCTACCTCCATCGGTATCCGCACGAGAAAGATATGGCCAAATCAAGGAAATCACACAGACTCGTGAATACCTGTTTACGAGCATAGACAAAAAGATGTGAAAAATAAAAATTATGTTATTTGATTATGGAAAACCTGTATATAGTAGCTCTTGGTGTCTAATATCATTCCCAAATTGATTCTACCTCCATCGGTATCCGTACGAGAAAGATATGGCCAAATCAAGGAAATCACACAAACTCTTGAATACGTGTTCACGAGCATAGACAAAAAGATGTGAAAAATAAAAATTTTGTTATTTGATTATGGAAAACCTGTATATAGTAGCTCTTGGTGTCTAATATCATTCTCAAATTGATTCTACCTCCATCGGTATCCGTACGAGAAAGATATGGTGAAATCAATGAAATCACACAAACTCGTGAATACCTGTTCACGAGCATAGACAAAAAGATGTGAAAAATAAAAATTATGTTATTTGAATATGGAAAACCTGTATATAGTAGCTCGTGAACATAATTTTTATTTTTCACATCTTTTTGTCTATGCTCGTGAACAGGTATTCACGAGTTTGTGTGATTTCCTTGATTTGGCCATATCTTTCTCGTACGGATACCGATGGAGGTAGAATCAATTTGGAAATGATATTAGACACCAAGAGCTACTATATACAGGTTTTCCATAATCAAATAACATAATTTTTATTTTTCACATCTTTTTGTCTATGCTTGTGAACAGGTATTCACGAGTTTGTGTGATTTCCTTGATTTGGCCATATCTTTCTCGTACGGATACCGATGGAGGTAGAATCAATTTGGGAATGATATTAGACACCAAGAGCTACTATATACAGGTTTTCCATAATCAAATAACATAATTTTTATTTTTCACATCTTTTTGTCTATGCTCGTGAACAGGTATTCACGAGTTTGTGTGATTTCCTCTATTTGGCCATATTTTTCTCGTACGGATACCGATGGAGGTAGAATAAATTTGGGAATGATATTAGACACCAAGAGCTACTATATACAGGTTTTCCATAATCAAATAACATAATTTTTATTTTTCACATCTTTTTGTCTATGGTCGTGAACAAGTATTCACGAGTTTGTGTGATTTCATTGATTTCACCATATTTTTCTCGTACGGATACCGATGGAGGTAGAATCAATTTGGGAATGATATTAGACGCCAAGGGCTACTATATACAGGTTTTCCATAATCAAATAATATAATTTTTATTTTTCACATCTTTTTGTCTATGCACGTTACCAAGTATTCACGAGTTTGTGTGATTTCCTTGATTTCACCATATTTTTCTCGTACGGATACCGATGGAGGTAGAATCAATTTGGGAATGATATTAAACACCAAGAGCTACTATATATAGGTTTTCCATAATCAAATAACATAATTTTTATTTTTCACATCTTTTTGTCTATGCACGTTACCAGGTATTCACGAGTTTGTGTGATTTCCTTGATTTCACCATATTTTTCTCGTACGGATACCGATGGAGGTAGAATCAATTTGGGAATGATATTAGACACCAAGAGCTACTATATACAGGTTTTCCATAATCGAATAACATAATTTTTTATTTTTCACTTCTTTGTGTCTATGCTCGTGAACAAGTATTCACGGGTTTGTGTGATTTCCTTGATTTGGCCATATCTTTATCGTACGCATACCGATGGAGGTAGAATCAATTTGGGAATGATATTAGACACCAAGAGCTACTATATAAAGGTTTTCCATTATCGAATAACATACTTTTTATTTTTCACATCTTTTTGTCTATGCTCGTGAAAAGGTATTCACGAGTTTGTGTGATTTCCTTGATTTGGCCATATCTTTCTCGTACGGATACCGATGGAGGTAGAATCAATTTGGGAACGATATTAGACACCAAGAGCTACTATATACAGGTTTTCCATAATCAAATAACATAATTTTTATTTTTCACATCTTTTTGTCTATGCTCGTGAACAGGTATTCACGAGTTTGTGTGATTTCCTTGATTTGGCCATATCTTTCTCGTACGGATACCGATGGAGGTAGAATCAATTTGGGAATGATATTAGACACCAAGAGCTACTATATACAGGTTTTCCATAATCAAATAACATAATATTTATTTTTCACATCTTTTTGTCTATGCTCGTGAACAGGTATTCACGAGTTTGTGTGATTTCCTCTATTTGGCCATATTTTTCTCGTACGGATACCGATGGAGGTAGAATAAATTTGTGAATGATATTAGACACCAAGAGCTACTATATACAGGTTTTCCATAATCAAATAACATAATTTTTATTTTTCACATCTTTTTGTCTATGCTCGTGAACAAGTATTCACGAGTTTGTGTGATTTCATTGATTTCACCATATTTTTCTCGTACAGATACCGATGGAGGTAGAATAAATTTGGGAATGATATTAGACACCAAGAGCTACTATATACAGGTTTTCCATAATCAAATAACATAATTTTTATTTTTCACATCTTTTTGTCTATGCTCGTGAACAAGTATTCACGAGTTTGTGTGATTTCCTTGATTTCACCATATTTTTCTCGTACGGATACCGATGGAGGTAGAATCAATTTGGGAATGATATTAGACACCAAGGGCTACTATATACAGGTTTTCCATAATCAAATAACATAATTTTTATTTTTCACA
>CAJVGC010000140.1:0-37692 GCA_910822075.1 Senecio squalidus
ATTTCATCTGTTACGAGTTAGTACACGTTTAGGGTTTGTGATATTCATGTTTAATAATCTCCGATGTCACAATAGCATTAAGAATGTCTTGAGAATAGTATTAGAAGCCATTTCATCCTTATAAAACTCAATTAAACCCAAATACCATTTAAAAATCAAAACCCTAATTCTAAAAACTCATAGGTACTTTAAAACACTACTTTTACATAACCCTACCATATATTTCCATTACTAGAATAAACTTCCACACTACGCTAATAAACTTTATAATTACCTAAATAAACTATTCAAACCACCTAATACCCATTAAAACGCTTCTTTCCTTAAAAAAAAACTAGATTTCATCCAGTACGAGTTAGATTCACGTTTAGGGTGTGTGATATTCATGTTAAATAATCGCCAATGTTACAATAGCATTAAGAATGTCTTAAAAACAGTATTAGAAGCCATTTAAACCATATAAAAATCAATTACAACCCAAAATACAGTTTTAAAATAAAAACCGTAATTCTAAAAACCCATGGGTAATTTAAAACACTAATTTTACAAAACCCTACCATACATTTCCATTTCTATTACAAACTTCCACAGTTCCCTAATAAACTTTATAATTACCTAAATAAACTATTCAAACCACCTTATACCCATTAAAACGCTCCTTTCCTTAAAAAAGAAAACAAGATTCCATCCGGTACGAGTTAAAATCACGTTCAGGGTGTGTGATATTCATGTTTAATAATCCCCGAGGTCACAATAGCATTAAGAATATCTTAAGAACAATATTAGAAGCCATTTCATCCATATAAAACTAAATTAAACCCAAAATACCATTTTAAAATCAAAACCCTAATTCTAAAAACCCATAGGTACTTTAAAACAAGAATTTTACAAAACCCTACCATATATTTCCGTTTCTAGTAAACACTTCCACACTACCTGTTAGAGCAAGGATTGACAGGCTCAGTAACTTGGGTGTTTGGGATTCAACCCCTTGACCTCCTGCTTAGCAGTGCAAACCTATCAAGCTCATGGCGAGCCTAAGGTGGTCAAGTGGCTGGTTGGAGAAAGGTGATCGGAATATGTTTACTGCGGGAAGTGTATAGGTATTCCAGTCAAGAGATATTGTGTGCAAGTATGAGAGTAGAGAAGATGTGTCCAAAACTTGAAGTGTTGAGTATTTATACCCAACACTATCAGGTATCAACAACGTATGGCAATGATGACCATTTATGGCTCATCAATAGGATTCCAACGGGTATTAACGTCTATATCATTATATAACTTTATTAATGCTCTGACGGTTACACTCAAGGATTAGGCTTGAGTGTCTGACTGGTAGGATGTCAGGAGTATGATACTATGAGATGAATCCCAAGGCATTAGTGTTGGTTTGGAGGAATACGGTACTTATTAGATACAATGTATAAGTATTGGCTCTGGAGTGCCGGGCCAAAAGCATGAGTGACAGCCTAGGAGTAAGTGCTAGCAAGGTGCCGGACATCGGACCACGAGCGCCGGACGTCGGGATACGAGTGTCGGACACCGGGCCACGGGTGCCGGACGTCGGGCCACGGGCGCCGGACGCTGGGGCCAAGCTACCGGACACGGGGCCAAATTCCCGGACACGGAGTCGGATTCCCGGACGTGGGGCTAAGTGTCGGGTGTCGGAGCCTAAATGTCGGACACGGGGCCAAGGCTAGGGTTTCGGGGCCAAGGCTCGGGTGCCGGGGCTTGATTCCCGGACACGGGGCCAAGGCTCGGGTGTCGGGGCCAAATTCCCGGACACGGGGCCATTTTACCCGGACACGGGGCCTGGTGCCGTACCATTTTACCCGGACACGGGGCCTGATGTCGGGGCCATTTTACCCGGACACGGGGCCTGGTGCCGGGGCCATTTTACCCGGACATGGGGCCGGGTGCCGGGGCCATTTTACCCGGACACAGGGCCTGGTGTCGGGGCCATTTTACCCGGACAAGGGGCCTAATGCCGGGGCCATTTTACCCGGACACGGGGCCTGGTGTCGGGGCCATTTTACCCGGACACGGGGCCGGCCATTTTACCCGGACACGGGGCCGGGTGCCTGGGCCAAATCTCCTGGACACGGGGCCAAGGGCCAAGTGTCCGGACGCCGGGACGAAATGTCTGGATGTTGGGGCCAAGTGTCCGGACGCCGGAGCCTTGTGTCCGGACGCCGGATCCTAAGGGCCGGAGCTAGGAGATAACATGCAAGCTTTTGTAAATCAGGTTATGTGTTTAGGGGGTTAATGAGCTATGTGTATGAGCCATTCCCTACTAACACTATCATGCCCCCCAGTTAGGTTTTAAAATGGTTTTTTGAACCCTAACTTTTTTTGTTCTTATTGTCTCTTCCGGCTATTCTTTGGCCATGCCTTTCGTGGCCGCATGAGGTTGCCTTAAGTAGTTGTGACCGAGGCCATGTCCAATGTGTCTTTGAAAAATACTGTTTTATTGGGTGATCAAGCCAATAACACATTTTTAACCTGTTATCTTGGATGTTGTGTCACACCATCTTGGGTGTGCGTAAGAGTAATTATACTGAATTGTGTCTATGATACTCATTTGAGTACCTGTGGTTCTTTTGTATGCCGATGACATAGCTAGATGTTGGAATCTCATGTATATTTCATATCGTGCCGCTGGCACTTTTGTTGGTTAACTTTCAATTTGTTTTACTCGCGAGTGATGTCGCTTCCCAATGAGAAGTGCTTGCCTTTTCCCGGTAGGTAAAAAGACGAATATGTGATTGCATGTTTGGCTTAGACGTAAGATGTCTATATGTAACTTTTGCTAAATTTCCCTCCAAACGTAGTTTGGGGTGGTACATCAGGTTTGTTGCCTTGTGGGATACATAGATCAGACCACTTTGTATTTTGAGGTGCATTTCTGTGAATGACTCTTTGAAGAGTGTTTTCTTATGGTGTGACCAAGTCTCTGATGAGTGAGATGGCCAAATACCAAAGTTTGCCAGATTTCCCAGATATCCAGACTTGGCTAGTTGTTGATTGTCAAGGTGTACCATCTTGTAGAGGTAAATCGTTGTTGGATATCCATATCCTGACACCAAGTCTTAAATGGATTATCTGCGAATTGTTTTTTATTATCACTGACTAGGACGTGTGGAACTCCAAAGTGACATACTATATGTTCCCAAACGAAGCTTATCACTCGAGGCCCGGTGATAGTTACCAAGGGCTTAGCTTCAATCCATTTTGTGAAATAGTCCACAACCACTAAAAGGTATTTAACATTGCCTACTCCAGGGGGGAATGGTCCGACAATGTCGATTCCCCATTTGTAAAATGGCCATGCGCTAGTCACTGGAATGAGGTCCTGCTTTGGCATTTTTGAGACTGACGCATGTTTTTGGCATGATTCACGTTTTTCAGTTTCTTCCTTTGCATCTCTGTGCATGGATGGCCAGAAGTATCCAAGTCTCATGACCTTAGTGGTTACCGAACGAGGGCTCGCATGCATGCCACAACTTCCACCATGTACATCCTGAATTAGATCCTTTGGTTGTGTTGGGCCGACACATCTTAGATGTGGACCCAAAAAAGACTTCCTAAACAGGTAGTTGTCTATGAGGAGATACATTGGTGCCTTCATTCTGATTTTCCTTGCTAGTTGTTTGTCTTCCGGGAGTTGTCCATTCTGAAGGAAGTTTTTTATTGGAGTCATCCAACAGTGTTCCTCTGTTATTGCAGCCACTTCCTTTGTTGGCACTATGGATTTCTCAGTTAGGACTTCCAAGAACAATTCTTTCTTGAGGTGGGCGAAGGAGGATGCTGCAAGTTTGCTCAATGCATCTGCTATTTTGTTACGGTTTCTTGGCACTTGCTCTATGGTAAATTTTGAGAAGTCCGAAATGATTTTTCTGGTTTCTTCCAAGTATTGTTGCATGGAAGTTTGATTTGCTTCATCGCTACCATTGATATGATTAGCTACCAACTGGGAGTCCACAAGAGCTTCATATTCGGCTTCATTGTTGGTTGTCGGGAAGTCAAACTTAAGAGCGTAGGTATACTCGTTTTTGTCTGAATCTGTGAGTATGAGGCCAGCTCCTGACCCTTCTAGGCTGGATGCGCCATCTGTGAAGAGGGTCCAAGGAGGGCTGTCTGTCACTAATGGATCCTTTGGTTCTTCAATTCTTTCGATTTCAGCCAGGAAATCTGCCAAGATTTGTCCTTTCATCGACTTTCGAGGTTGGAAAGAAATTTCATGTTCTCCCAGTTCAATTGCCCATTTTGCTAATCGTCCCCATACTTCTGGTTTCCCAATATTTGTTTGATGGGTTTGTCTGTTAGCACTTGGATGGGATGTCCTTGAAAATATCTCCTCAAGCGTCTAGACGCATGAACCAAAGAGAGTGCCAATTTTTCAAAACATGGATAATTAACCTCTGGGCCTTTCAGTGCCCTACTGATGAAATAGATCGGCATTTGTGAGTCGCCCCTTTGGGCTACTAAAATTGCGCTTACATATTCCTTGGAAGCAGACAAGTATATAGTTAGTGTCTCCCCGGCTATTGGAGCCGTGAGTGTTGGGAGATTGGCCATGAATTTCTTCATTTCTTGAAATGCCACTTCTGCTTCTTCAAACCATGAGAAGTCTTTTTTCCGAATGCATCCCTTTAAGGTATTAAAGTAAGGGAGGGATCGATCTGCGGCTTTGGACAAGAAACGGCTAAGTGCTGCTAGCTTGCCATTTAGGCTTTGGACTTGCTTTTTGGTGGAAGGAGATGGCATGTCAATGACTTCCTGAACCTTCTTAGGATTGACTTTGATGCCATTAGGTGTAACAATATGTCCCAAGAATTTTCCTTCCTCCATGCTAAAACTACACTTGGATGGATTAAACTTCATGTTAATATTACGTAATGTTTGGAAAGTTTCCAGGATATCAGCCAACATGATGTCTTCCGTATTGCTTTTGATAACTATGTCATCTACATAGGCTTCTATGTTCCTTCCCACTTGATTTTTCAAGCCAAATGGCATTTTTTGGAAACAAAATATGCCTTGGTCTCTGTGAAAAGCTGTTTTGTCTTCATCACCTTTTTTCATACAAATTTGGTGATAACCTTTATATCCATCTAAAAAGCATTTGAGTCTAAATCTATCCAAGGATTCCACTTTCCAATCGATTTATGGTAAAGGATAGTTGTCCTTTGGACAAGCTTTGTTGATGTCCTTGAAATCAACGCATAATCTCCAAGAACCATCCCTCTTCTTTACCATAACTGGGTTAGCAATCCAAGTTTGGTATTTTACCTCTCTGACAATCCCTGCTTCGACCATTTTGTTTACTTGGTCACATGCAGATTTACTACGATCCGGGGCCATGCCTCGTTTTTTCTGTCGAATTGGCACAATATTGGGATTCGCGTTTAGGGAATGCTCTGCTAGTTCCCTTGGGACACCAGTCATGTTATATGTCTGCCATGCGAAGACATCAAGGTTTGATTCTAGTAACGCTATGAGTTTAGTCTTTGTCTGTGCTAGGAGTTGTGAACCAATGGTCACTGGTTGTTCAGGGAAGTTTTTATTAATAATAACTTTTTGTTCCGGACCATCAATGATTTCCATTTTCGGATTACTTTTGGGACCCTCTACCAGTTTTGGTTTCTCTACCTGTTTGCACTCTTTAGGCCATGACGTTCTAGCCCTGACTGTGGCTATGCCAGCTGGGGTAGGGAACTTTATCATGCCATGAATGGTTGATGGAATTGCTCCAAAATTTTGTAATGCAGGCCTGCCCAGTAGGACATTGTAGGCCGATGGTGCATCAATGATTGCAAAATTAATCATTTCTAACCTATAGTGTGGATATTCTCCTAACATCATGTTTATTGCTACCTCTCCGATTGGCCAATGCGTCTCACCTGAAAACCCCACTAGAGGGAATTGTGTTGGACGCTTTGAATGTTGTACTTTTTCAGGGAGCTTCCTAAAACAGTGGGCATAAATAATGTCCATTGAGCTCCCTGGATCAACATATGCCTTATTCACTTCATAGTTGGCTAACCGGATTTGTATTACTACAGGGTTGATGGAAGGAGTTTCAATTGGTGGGAAGCAAATAGGTTCCATCACCCAATCCTGAAGGACTGATGCCTTCCTTTTGCGAGATGTAGTTTCTTCCTGCGCCATGTATATGTAATTAGGTGGGGTGGTGGATGGGGTATTGGTGTTTGTCTTTGGCTTAAGTGATCCGATTTGTGATGAGGAATTTCCTTCCATGGAGAAGAAAAAATGGTGGTGAAAGTAAGAAATGAAATGAAAAAAGATAGAAATGAAATGAGACACCGTTGCTAAAACGTGTCCCACGGATGGCGCCAATGTTAGAGCAAAGATTGACAGGCTCAGTAACTTGGGTGTTTGGGATTCAACCCCTTGACCTCCTGCTTAGCTGTGCAAACCTATCAAGCTCTTGGCGAGCCTAAGGTGGTCAAGTGGCTGGTTGGAGAAAGGTGATCGGAATATGTTTACTGCGGGAAGTGTATAGGTATTCCGGTCAAGAGATATTGTGTGCAAGTATGAGAGTGGAGAAGATGTGTCCAAAACATGAAGTGTTGAGTATTTATACCCAACACTATCAAGTATCAACAACGTATGGCAATGATGACCATTTATGGCTCATCAATAGGATTCCAACGGGTATTAATGTCTATATCATTATATAACTTTATTAATGATCTGACGGTTACACTCAAGGATTAGGCTTGAGTGTCTGACTGGTAGGATGTCAGGAGTATGATACTATGAGATGAATCCCAAGGCATTAGTGTTGGTATGGAGGAATAAGGTACTTATTAGATACAAGGTATAAGTATTGGCTCTGGAGTGCCGGGCCAAAAGCATGAGTGACAGCCTAGGAGTAAGTGCTACCAAGGTGCCGAACATCGGACCACGAGTGTCGGACGTCGGGATACGAGTGTCGGACACCGGGCCACGGGTTCCGGACGTCGGGCCACGGGCGCCGGACCCTGGGGCCAAGCTACCGGACGCGGGGCCAAATTACCGGACACGGAGTCGGATTCCCGGACGTGGGGCTAAGTGTCGGGTGTCGGAGCCTAAATGCCGGACACGGGGCCAAGGCTAGGGTGCCGGGGCCAAGGCTTGGGTGCCGGGGCCGGATTCCCGGACACGGGGCTAAGGCTCGGGTGCCGGGGCCAAATTCCCGGACACGGGGCCGGATTCCCAGACACGGGGCCATTTTACCCGGACACGGGGCCTGGTGTCGGGGCCATTTTACACGGACACGGGGCCTGGTGCCGGGGCCATTTTGCCCGGACACATGGCCGTTTTACCCGGACACGTTGCCCGATGTCGGGGCCATTTTACCCGGACACGGGGCCTGGTGTCGGGGCCATTTTACCCGGACACGGGGCCGGGTGTCGGGGCCATTTTACCCGGACACGGGGCCTGGTGCCGGGGCCATTTTACCCGGACACGGGGCCTGATGTCGGGGCCATTTTACCCGGACACAGGGCCTGGTGTCGGGGCCATTTTATTCGGACACGGGGCCGGGTGCCGGGGCCATTTTACCCGGACACGGGGCCGGGTGCCGGGGCCAGATCTCCTGGACACGGGGCCAAGGGCCAAGTGTCCGGACGCTGGAGCCTTGTGTCCGGACGCCGGAGCCTAAGGGCCGGAGCTAGAAGATAGCAGGCAAGCTTTTGTAAGTAAGGTTATGTGTTTAGGGGGTTAATGAGCTATGTGTATGAGCCATTCCCTACTAACACTATCACTACCCTAATAAACTTTATAATTACCTAAATAAACTATTCAAACCACCTTATACCCATTAAAACGCTCCTTTCCTTAAAAAAAAAAAACTAGATTTCATCTAGTACGAGTTAGAATCACGTTTAGGGTGTGTGATATTCATGTTTAATAATCCCCGGGGTCACAATAGCATAAAGAACGTCTTAAGCACAGTATTAGAAGGCATTTCATCTATATATACTCAATTAAACCCAAAATACAATTATAAAATAAAAACCCTCAAACTCATTGGGAACCGCTTAAGGTTGTTGACCGAGAGGTCAAACAACCCAGGCAAGTCTTTCATCTATTATCAAGCTTCGGTGGAGATTCTCGACATGGACACGATCTCAATTGGGGACGTGAGGACCAAATCCGTCAGAAATATCCACATCGGTTCCAGAACATTCCTCCATGATGGTACGAACTAAATTTCGGGACGAAATTTATTTCAACCCGGGGAGAATGTGACAAATTTATTTCAACCCGGGGAGAACGTGACAACCGTCAAAATTCTAGGTACATTTTATAATCTATGTCTCTTTTGGTCTATCTAGCCTTTAAATGTTCAATAACCGGAAACGCGACAGTGTCGGAATCACGCCCGCAATCAATTTATATAAGTCCTACTACCAAGAAAACACCTAATGAACTTTCCTAAGTTCTTAACATATCATAATTAAGAACTTTCATTTAACGAAAAGGTCCAACGAAGCAAAACGTAAAAAGCGAAAAATCCGAAAATCCTGAAAACTGGGTCAGTGCGCCGCACAGAGAGGCAGTGCGACGCACTGCCCACGCAGATTTCACAAAAATGTTTTTTTTAATCTTGTCTCGATTTGCACAAACTATATACCATTCAAACACGATTTTTGCACATGGTTACTGAGTTTTTGGCAGAACATAGGCCTCTTTTCATCCTTACCATCATTTGATTCTTTTTCTTTTCTTTCTTTCATTTTGTAAACATAAAACACCTACACACACATATTTCTCCATCTTCTCTCTAACTTCTCTCTAAAACTTCCATTAAAACCAGAAAGTTGCAGCCACTAAATCCATTAAAATCACCATCCAAAAACGTTTTTACATCAAGAGGAAGCAAGGGAGTCAAAGTTATTCGGTTTCAAAGCATTTTCACCATTTGTGGAGCTCAAAACAATTCTAAAGCATCATCTAAGCATTTTTATCCGGTAGAAATCTTCCTTTTTACTCATATTACTATTATAATCAATTGCATGTATGATCTAAGCTATAAAAACATGTTTTGATGAAGTTTTATAACCATTTTTATACAAAAACGGGATTTTGTTATATGATGCTTAAATCTTTGTTCCTGTGGCTAAAAGTCACATATAAACTAATTTAATGATGATTAATAAGGTTTATACCGATTGCATGTCAAGATCTATCACTTACATAAACGATTGTTTGCAAGAAAAACTCAAAAACGGGGAAGAACAACAGCAGTGCGCCGCACCCCTGCCCAGTGCGGCGCACCAGGCTGATGTCCTCCCCGAAAATCGTCGTTTTGGCCGTTTAAAACTTGGTTACGCAATCTGACTTTTGAGACTTGACTTTTGGGACTGAGTTTTGTAAAAATGAACATATTGGTGACTTGTATTGGACTTAATTGGCTAAAATAAACATGTTTAAAAACGTTATGTATGTATATGTGTTTTGTAAGCGGGAAAGTAGTTCATATTTTTGGACATAAAATTTGGGCGCGGAAGCGCTGCCCAAATTTTGTTAGAAAATACAAGACACTTTGGCAAACAAAACATATTCAACATAATAACAATAACATCAACTTTGGACTTTTTGACTAAAACAAAACGTTAACCGTTTCGGACTATATTGGACAAAATGGACCTTGACACTTAAAGTTAGACTAAAAACTTACTTATATTACATTATATACCAAAAATTTCATTTATTATATATTAGGTATAATAACTTAATATAATAATAACACTTGAACAAATTTTGGTATCCTTGGGCGTTCGGTGATTCCCGGCTCTCATTTCCGACCATTTTTCCAAGTTCTTATCTTCGCAACCCGCGAGTTACACCCCTCCTTACTCTTACCTTTTAAGTACTCTTTTGGGGGAAACATGAGATCAAACCTTTTGTGGACGATACTTTTTCTTACGAAACTGATGCGTGCACTTAAACTTGGGAACAATGCTTATGAGCTAATTGTCCTTGAAACTCTTTTGAACCTTTACCACTTTTAAACTTTATGAACTATTTTGACTTTTTGAACTTATTGAACTATTTTGACTTTTTGAACTTATTGAACTATTTTGACTTTTTGAACTTATTAAACTATTTTGACTTTTTGAACTTATTGAACTATTTTGACTTTTTTGAACTTATTGAACTATTTTGACTTTTTTTGCACTTATTGAACTATTTTGACTTTTTTAAACTTATTGAACTATTTTGACTTTTTGAACTTATTGAACTATTTTGACTTTTGAACTTATTTGACTTGGAACTTATTTCTACTTGGAACTTATTTTGACTTGAAACTTATTTTGACTTGGATCTTATTTTGACTTGGAACTTATTTTGACTTGGAATTTATTGAACAATTGGAATTTTGGAAGTTATGGAACTATTTTGAACAAACTCTTTGAACTCTTATGCGTGAAACACTTTTTACACTACTTGAACTTACGGGCTTGCCCCCTTTTCGGCTAACCTATTATAACCACTTGTATGCGGACCGACCCTTGAAGGAACTATAACATGATCTTAAGTGACGGAACAACTATCTCTCTTTAAAACAAAATTACTTAGTGCCCAGCTATTTCTAGAACTTTACACACTATTAACTACAGAGCCGTATAGTAATTATGGGTATCGATACTTAGGAAAGAACCGTTCCTTGCTTAGATGGCAGTCTAAGTACATATTACTAAGAACTTGAACAACTTCCCGTAGGATAGGCGGGAAGATGGGCCTCACGGTTGAACAATCGGATTAGTGTGAACACTTAAGTTACAGATGAAAAGAGGTTGATACAAGAAATCTAATTAGTTACCTTTACGCATAAATTTACGAACTTTTAGCGATTTATTCCGCAACTACGATTTGACTAAAATTTGACTCTACTTAGTCTTTACGAACTTAGGGCACCGATTCGCCCGTTACTTGAAACTTTAAAAGTATATAAATTTTAAGGGAATTTTCTCCGCTAACCTCCTTTTGTGAAACCTTTTTACCTTTATATAATTATATTGAACTTTTATGAACTTTGAGCTTATTTTGAACTTTTATTTGAAACCTTTGATCAACTTATAAACTGTAACTCACTCACTACATTTTAGTAGTTGACACTTTATCTCATGTTTCAGGAACTAAGCGTAAGTTATGAAGAGCATTGCTCAGGCGGGTCAAGCCAGTTATGTGAAGTGTAATCCGGGAATGAGACCTTTTATCTTTTGGGAATTTTTATTGGAAATATTTTATTATTGCACTGTGTCTTAACATTGAATCTTGGTTGTATCTTTTGAACTTTAGTACTTTCCACCCTTAATCTCATTGACTTGAACCGTTGCTTTTAGTGTAACCCGTGAAATGATCTTTTCTCTTCACATTCCGTGTTTCCGCTTTAGTGGGGTGTGACAGACTTGGTATCAGAGCACGGGTTATAGTGAAAACGGTTTTAAAAATTTTCAAAAAGTTTTCGAAACCAAAACTATAACCAAGACTTTTCGGAAAAATCATTTTCGGGTTCAAACTTTAGTATGTTACTTTCCGCGATTGCATGGTTATCTTTTTCAACTATGCGTGACTTGATCAACCATGCATAGTCCAAAATGAATTATGCAAGAACGGAAAGTCAATGGCTATCGTTAACGGTTTTGAGTCGAAAAATTCCCGGTCTTACCAATTCCCGATTCTCACATAACTGACCCGTGCATGCAATTTACTAACGTTTTTCGTATTTTTAGTTTTCCCCCGTACTTGTGTAACTCGATATTCGCAGATCCGTCACGTCTCAGTCATCCCGTTCGCGATCACCTTCTCGATCTCAGCCACGATTCCCTCCCGAGCCGTTTCCCCATCACCCGAACCTTCAAGGGCCACACGACCTCCGAAGGTCAGCGTCACCAGACGACCGGCCCGACGGAGGATACGTCAATGGCGATCAGCAGCAGTAGCGGATCCAGCCCGAGGACTGTACTACCACCTCCTCCTCCAGCGCCTGTTACAGCATCACCGCCGTTTTAAGGGCCCCACCCTAGGTTGACCGCGCGTATGCAGATCATTAACCCTGGCCGTCTGCCGGATCGGATGGCCGGACAACAGTCCAGTCCGCCTCAACCCGCTCCTCTCCCTATACCGACCATGGATTGGTACCACTGGGAACGCCAGTTCCTAGAGGAGATACGACGTGCCCAGGAGGCCGGACCCTCCCGACCTGCGATGCCACCTACCCTTCAGCCTCCCCCGCCAGCCGCATTCTTCCACTTCCACCGAGAGGTTCGGGGACTTGCAGAGGAGACCCAGTAGCAGGGGCTCCTCATCAGCGAAGTCACCGATGCTGCGCATCAGTTGTCCGAGCAGTCGTTGCGAGTCATCGCATCGACCCGAGCCACAATACGAGCTGTGCAGCGTCTCGCTGGGACGTGTCTGATCATGAGGACTCTGTTGGCGGTCATTGTCGCCAAGATGTCCTAGGAAGGCGTCATTAATCAGATTTCCCTTGTATTTGTACCAAAGGCTCGATTTGTAACTTTCCCTTGAACACAACCCAAGGCCATTCTTATTATTATTTCCTTGTATCGTACTCGTACTCTCTCTTTCTTATTCCGAACTATGTGCTTGACTCATTATTATTATTATTAATGGCAATTTTCTACCTTTATTGTCCATACTTGCCGTTGTCGTGTGAACCCTGATATCGTCATTGAACCATTCAATTGTCATCGCTTGAATCATTATCGTGCATGTACTAATTATCCGTTCATATTACTCCTGTGTATTGGTTACTATTAACCCTTGAGTTAAATTCTTATCACAAATTCCTATTCGTGCGTCCTAAACTGATTCCTTCTCTCCATCGTGGAACCACGCCTCCCAAGAGAAGCCGCGTTGACCTTATGGCTGAGCAGATCACTGCGCAGTTCAAAGCGGCACTCCCAAGCACGGTCGCCCAGATCATCGATGGGATCAACAACGGAGTTTCGGGGACGAAAACCCCAACGTCGACTACCCAGAGTACAACCATGACCATAACCTCCCCTTCTTCCCAGCCACCATCGAGCAAGAAGAAGGTGAACACCTCGGAAACAATAAACCCCTTCTCCCTCCTGTACCAATCCAACAGGATGAGGACGAAGACCTTGGAACCAACAACCTCCCTTTCCCTCCAGCCCGCATCCAGCGAAGGGGGAATAAGAAAAGGAAGGTTCATCATCAGCCCACAAGGAGAAACAGCAACAAGCAACCAACACCTCCGTGGGACTTGCCCCATAGTGCATACCACGAAAACTTTCTGTACTCTCGCAATCACAGCCAAGGAGGCACGTCCGGACCCCAATGCAGTCACGAGTACGTTCTCCTATAAACTTCCATCCTTCTTCCGTGCTATTCGATACAGGAGCTGAAAGAAGCTCTGTCTCCTTAAAATTTAGACCCTTCAGTAACCTAGGATCTAAAGTTCTTAAGGGTAGCTCACTATCGCATATGCCAACGGTCAAGAGTTCGAAGCTATGAATACAATCTTAGGATGTTCACTATGCTTATCCGACAAAATTTTCCCCATCGATCAAATTCCTATCGAACAGGAAAGCTTTGATGTTATCGTCCAATTGCACTAGTTATCTCATTTTCGAACCTAGACCGTCTGTTTCGGCAAACTCATCCGTATCCCCCCCCCCCCCTTTTCAGGGAGTAAAACCCTCGTCGTCTAGGAGGACAAACCTGGATGACGACTTCGCAACATGTCTTCCTTGAGAATGTGCAAGTAACTCGAGAAGGACTACGACGCACCCTCGCCCATGTCGCTAGACGTAAATCTAAGGAAAGCCGATTCCAAGACATTCCTGTAGTCAAGGATCACCCAGAGTTTTTCCTGAGGATTTGCCTGGGCTACCGCCGCATCGACACGTAGAAATTCCGAACAGACCTCGTTCCTCGCACAACACCGGTTGCCAAGACACCATGTCGTCTAGCACCACCCGAGATGCAGAAGCTGCCAAAGCAGCTGCAAGAACTTCTAGACCATGACTCTGTCCGCTCAAGTTCTCCCCCCTGGGGAGCCCCAATTCCCCCAGACGGATTCCTCCTCCTGTACACCCATTATCGAGAACCTAACAAGCTGACCGTCAAGAACCGATAATCACCCCCGAGGATCGACGACCTATCCGAACAGTTGCTGAAAGCAACTTGCATCTCAAAGGTAGACCTCCGCCCGGATTATCATCAGGTTCGTGTCGGTAAAGCCGACATTCCTAAAACCGCATTCGAACACGATACGGACATTACGAACTCCCGTCATGCCATTTGGTCTAACCAACACACCAGCAGTATTCATGGACCTAATGAACAGAGTGTGTAGGCCATAGTCAGACAGATTCATAATCGTATTCATAAACGACTTCCTCATATACTCCAGGAACAAGGAAGATCATGTGAAACACCTCAAGCTCATTCTAGAACCCCCCCCCCCAGAAGTCGGAAATCGTACGCCAAATTCTTGAAGCGTGAATTTGGGCTCCAAGAAGTACATTTCCCTGGTCATGTGGCCAACCAAGAAGGAATTCGGACTCAGACCAGACGTAACCCACTACCACAATGGCCGATCATGAAATCCGGAATCCGAAAATCTTTGTAAACTCCTTTTGACGAGGGCCACCGATCTCGATGTTCCATCCTCCCGGAATCCGACGTGTTGTACGAGGATCCCCGAGAATATTGATGGTGGCCAGGCATGAAAAAGGATATCGCCTTGCATATAACCAAGTGCCTCACTCACTCCAAGATCAAGGCGGAATATAAAAACCCCTCTCCTCCTCATCACCTCCGATAAGGATAGTCGGTCTACGTACCACTCTCTTCGGAATGCCCTCCAGAGAATCGCTAGAGACGCGACTAGACCTCATAACCTCTCACCATTCACCTTCCTCTGATCGAGTTCACCTATGCCAACGGATTCCATGCCAGCACTAAGTGCACACCCTTCAGTCTCTATATGGACACCAGTGTAGATCACCGCCCTATCAGCTACAAGCTGACAGTCGACAGCTTGCAAGGTCAGACGTCTACCTCTACCCGTGGAAGACTGGAAGCGTTTCGTACCCAGCCAAAAAGCTACGTAACCAACCAGAAGAAACCCCCCCCCCCCCCCCCCCCCCCCGAGTCCCAAGATGGCGATAGAGTACCTCCCAAGGTATCGCCATGGGAAAGGGATAGCCTGCTTTTGGTGACGCGACAAACTGAGCCCTAGGTACGCCAATCCAAACTAAGTCTTAGGACGTATTAGTCCGATTTCTCATCGCCTTCGGCTCCACCAGATTCCTTCAAACGTTCATATATATATTCCATGTCTCACTCTCGAAAAGAATCTATCTGATGAGACCATCGTCAACCCCCTCGACAAGGTCAATATCGATGTCGAACTCAAACTCATTGAGGAACCGCTTAAGGTTGTTGACCGAGAGGTCAAAAAACCCAGGCAAGTCTTTCATCTATAATCAAGCTTCGGTGGAGATTCTCTACATGGTCACGATCTCACATGGGGACGTGAGGACCAAATCCGTCAGAAATATCCACATCGGTTCCAGAACATTCCTCCATGATGGTACGAACTAAATTTCGGGACGAAATTTATTTCAACCCGGGGAGAATGTGACAACCGTCCAAATTATAGGTACATTTAATACTCTATGTCTCTTTTGGTCTATCTAGCCTTTAAATGTTCAATAACCGGAAACGCGACAGTGTCGGAATTACGCCCGAAATCAATTTATATAAGTCCTAATACCAAGAAAACACCTAATAAACTTTCCTAAGTTCATAACATATCATAATTAAGAACATTCATTTAACAAAAAGGTCCAACGAAGCAAAACGTAAAAAGCGAAAAATCTGAAAATCCTGAAAATTGGGTCAGGGCCCCGCACAGAGAGGCAGTGCGCCTTATGCCCACGCAGATTTCACAAAAATGTTTTTTTTAATCTTGTCTCGATTTGAACAAACTATATACCATTCAAACACGATTTTTGCACATGGTTACTGAGTTTTTGGCAGAACATAGGCCTCTTTTCATCCTTACCATCATTTGATTCTTTTTATTTTCTTTCTTTCATTTTGTAAACATAAAACACCTACACACACATATTTCTCCATCTTCTCTCTAACTTCTCTCTAAAACCTCCATTAAAACCAGAAAGTTGCAGCCACTAAATCCATTAAAATCACCATCCAAAAACGTTTTTACATCAAGAGGAAGCAAGGGAGTCAAAGTTATTCGGTTTCAAAGCATTTTCACCATTTTTGGAGCTCAAAACACTTCTAAAGCATCATCTAAGCATTTTTATCCGGTAGAAATCTTCCTTTTTACTCATATTACTATTATAATCAATTGCATGTATGATCTTTATAACCATTTTTATACAAAAACGGGATTTTATTATATGATGCTTAAATCTTTGTTCTTGTGGCTAAAAGTCACATATAAACTAATTTAATGATGATTAATAAGGTTTATACCGATTGCATGTCAAGATCTATCACTTACATAAACGATTTTTTGCAAGAAAAACTCAAAAACGGGGAAGAATAGCAGCAGAGCGCCGCACCCCTGCCCAGTGCGGCGCACCGGGCTGCTGTCCTCCCCGAAAATCGTCGTTTTGGCCGTTTAAAACTTGGTTACGCAATCTGACTTTTGAGACTTGACTTTTGGGATTGAGTTTTGTAAAAATGAACATATTGGTCACTTGTATTGGACTAAATTGGCTAAAATAAACATGTTTAAAAATGTTATGTATGTATATGTGTTTTGTAAACGGGAAAGTGGTTGATATTTTTGGACATAGAATTTGGGCGCGGAAGCGCTGCCCAAATTTTGTTAGAAAATAAAAGACACTTTGGCAAACAAAACATATTCAACATAATAACAATAACATCAACTTTGGACTTTTTGACTAAAACAAAACGTTAACCGTTTCAGACTATATTGGACAAAATGGACCTTGACACTTAAAGTTTGACTAAAAACTTACTTATATTACATTATATAACACAAATTTCATTTATTATATATTAGGTATAATAACTTAATATAATAATAACACTTGAACAAATCTTGGTATCCTTAGGCGTTCGGTGATTCCCGGCTCTCATTTCCGACCATTTTTCCAAGTTCTTATCTTCGCAACCCGTAAGTTACACCCCTCCTTACTCTTACCTTTTAAGTACTCTTTTGGGGGAGACATGAGATCAAACCTTTTTTGGACGATACTTTTTCTTACGAAACTAAAGTGTGCACTTAAACTTGCGAATAATGCTTATGAGCTAATTGTCCTTGAAACTCTTTTGAACCTTTACCACTTTTAAACTTTATGAACTATTTTGACTTTTTGAACTATTGAACTATTTTGACTTTTTGAACTTATTGAACTATTTTGACTTTTTGAACTTACTGAACTATTTTTACTTTTTGAACTTATTGAACTATTTTGACTTTTTTTGAACTTATTGAACTATTTTGACTTTTTTTAACTTATTGAACTATTTTGACTTTTTTGAACTTATTGAACTATTTTGACTTTTTTGAACTTATTGAACTATTTTGACTTTTTGAACCTATTGAACTATTTTGACTTTTGAACTTATTTGACTTGGAACTTATTTTGACTTGGAACTTATTTTGACTTGGAACTTATTTTGACTTGGAATTTATTGAACAATTGGAACTTTGGAACTTATGGAACTATTTTGAACAAACTCTTTGAACTCTTATGCGTGAAACATTTTTTACACTACTTGAACTTACGGGCTTGCCCCCTTTTCGGCTAACCTATTATTGACACTTGTATGCGGACCGACCCTTGATGGAACTATAACATGATCTTAAGTGACGTAACAACTATCTCTCTTTAAAACAAAATTACTTAGTGCCCAGCTACTTTCTAGAACTTTACACACTATTAACTACAGAGCCATATAGTAATTATGGGTATCGATACTTAGGAAAGAACTGTTCTTTGCTTAGATGGCAGTCTAAGTACATATTACTAAGAACTTGAACAACTTCCCATAGGATAGGCGGGAAGAGGGGCCTCACGGTTGAACAATCGGATTAGTGTGAACACTTAAGTTATAGATGCCAAGAGGTTGATACAAGAAATCTAATTAGTTACCTTTACGCATAAATTTACGAACTTTTAGCGATTTATTCCGCAACTACGATTTGACTAAAATTTGACTCTACTTAGTCTTTACGAACTTAGGGCACCGATTCGCTCGATACTTGAAACTTTAAAAGTATATAAATTTTAAGCGACTTTTCTCCGCTAACCTCCTTTTGTGAAACCTTTTTACCTTTATATACTTATATTGAACTTTTATGAACTTTGAGCTTATTTTGAACTTTTATTTGAAACCTTTGATCAACTTATAAAGTGTAACTCACTCACTACGTTTTCGTAGTTGACACTTTATCTTATGTTTCAGGAACTAAGCGTAAGTTATAAAGTGCATTGCTCAGGCGGGTCAAGCCAATTATGTGAAGTGTAATCCGGGAATGAGGGCTTTTATCTTTTGGGAATTTTTATTGGAAATATTTTATTATTGCACTGTGTCTTAACATTGAATCTTGGTTGTATCTTTTGAACTTTAGTACTTTCCACCCTTAATCTCATTGACTTGAACCGTTGCTTTTAGTGTAACCCGTGAAATGATCTTTGCTCTTCACATTCCGTACTTTAAAACACCCATAGGTACTTTAAAACACTAATTTTACAAAACCCTACCATATATTTCCATTTCTAGTAAAAACTTCCACACTACCCTAATAAACTTTATAATTACCTAAATAAACTATTCAAACCACCACATACCCATTAAAACGCTCATTTCGTTAAGATAAAAAAACTAGATTTCATCCGGTACGAGTTAGTACACGTTTAGGGTGTGTGATATTCATGTTTAATAATATCCGAGGTCACAATAGCATTAAGAATATCTTAAGAATAGTATTAGAAGCCATATCATCCTTATAAAACTCAATTCAACCAAAAATACATTTTTAAAATCAAATCCATAATTCTAAAAACCCTTATGTACTTTAAAACATTAATTTAACAAAACCGTACCATATATTTCCATTTCTAGTACAAACTTCTACACTACCCTAATAAACTTTATAATTACCTAAATAAACTATTCAAACCACCTTATACCCATTAAAACGCTTCTTTCCTTAAAAAAACTAGATTTCATCCAGTACGAGTTAGAATCACGTTTGGGGTGTGCGATATTCATGTTAAATAATCCCCAATGTTACAATAGTATTAATAATGTCTTAAAAATAGTATTAGAAGCCATTTCATCCATATAAAACTCATTTACAACCCAAAATACAAATATAAAATAAAAACCGTAATTCTAAAAACCCATGGGTACATTAAAACACTAATTTTAAAAAACCCTACCATATATTTCCATTTCTATTACAAACTTCCACGGTACCCTAATAAACATTATAATTACCTAAATAAACTATTCAAACCACCTTATACCCATTAAAACGCTCATTTCCTTAAAAAAAAAAAACTAGATTTCATCCAGTACGAGTTAGAATCACGTTTAGGGTTTGTGATATTCATGTTTCATAATCCCGCAGGTCACAATAGCATAAAGAATGTCTTAAGCACAGTATTAGAAGGCATTTCATCCATATAAAACTCAATTAAAACCAAAATACAATAATAAAATAAAAACCCTAATTCTAAAAACCCATAGGTAATTTAAAACACTAATTTTAAAAAAAAAACTCTACCATATATTTTCATTTCTAGTACTGATAGTGTTAGTAGGGAATAGCTCATACACATAGCCCATTAAACCCCTAAACACATAACCTGACTTACAAAAGCTTGCCTGCTATCTCGAAGCTCCGGCCCTTAGGCTCCGGCGTCTGGACACAAGGCTTCGGAGTCCGGACACTTGGTCCTAACATCCGGACATTTCGTCCCGGCGTCCGGACACTTGGCCCTTGACCCCGTGTCCGGGTAAAATGGCCCCGACACCAGGCCCCGTGTCCGGGTAAAATGGCCCCGGCACCCGGCCCCGTGTCCGGGTAAAATGGCCCCGACACCAGGCCTCGTGTCCGGATAAAACGGTCCCGTGTCCGGGGATCATGGCCCCGTGTCCGGGATCCGAGAGATGTGTCCCGGCACCTAGCGCCTCGTGTCCGAGAATCATGGCCCCGTGTCCGGGATCCAAGAGATGTGTCTCGGCACCTAGCGCCCCGTGTCCGGGAATCATGGCCCCGTTTCTGGGATCCGAGAGATGTGTCCCGGCACCTAACGCCCCGTGTCCGGGAATCATGGCCCCGTGTCCGGGATCCGAGAGATGTGTCCCCGCACCTGGCGCCCCGTGTCCAGGAATCATGGCCCCGTGTCCGGGATCCGAGAGATGTGTCCCGGCACGTGGTGCCCCGTGTCTGGGAATCATGGTCCCGTGTCCGGGATCCGAGATATGTGTCCCGGTACCTGGTGCCCCGTGTCCGGGAATCATGGCCCCGTGTCCGGGATCCGAGAGATGTGTCCCGGCACCTAGCGCCCCGTGTCCGGGAATCATGGCCCCGTGTCCGGGATCCGAGAGATGTGTCCCAGCACGTAGCGCCCCGTGTCCGGGAGTCGTGGCCCCGACACCTAGCTGGTCCCGTTCCCAGAGATCTGCCCTGGCATCCGACGCTCAGTCCGACACTCATGCTCTGGCATGTCTAAGGACTTGTGTAGACCAACACTGATGCTTTGTAGTTCTTCTCAAGGTATCATGCTCCTGACATTCTGCCAGTCGGACATCCAAGCCTAATGTTTGGATGTAACCGTCAAAGGCATTGATGAGATTATATCATTGCAGGAGCGTTACCTTTTCACTTATACCCGTTGGAATCCTATTAATGAACAATAAATAATCATCATGATTGTTGTTGGTACCTGGCAATGTTGGGTATAAATACCCAACGCTTCAGGTTTTAGAGGCAGCTTAATCATCTTCTCTATTCTCATACTTGCACACAGTATCTCTTGACCGGAATACCTATACACTTCCCGCAGTAAACATATTCTGATCATCTTTCTCCAACCAGCCACTTGACCACCTTAGGCTCGCCAAGAGCTTGATAGGTTCGCACTGCTAAGCAGGAGGTCAAGGGGTTGAATCCCAAACACCCAAGTTACTGAGCCTGTCAATCCTTGCTCTAACATTGGCGCCATCCGTGGGACACGTTTTAGCAAAGGTGTCTCATTTCATTTCTATCTTTTTTCATTTCATTTCTTAGTTTCACCACCATTTTTTCTTCTCCATGGAAGGCAATTCCTCATCACAAATCGGTTCACTTAAGCCAAAGACAACCACTATTACCCCATCCACCACCCCACCTAATTACATATACATGGCGCAGGAAGAAACTACATCTCGCAAAAGGAAGGTATCAGTCCTTCAGGATTGGGTGATGGAGCCTATTTGCTTCCCACCAATTGAAACTCCTTCCATCAACCCTGTAGTAATACAAATCCGGTTAGCCAACTATGAAGTGAATAAGGCATATGTTGATACAGGGAGATCAATGGACATTATTTATGCTCACTGTTTTAGGAAGCTCCCTGATAAAGTACAACATTCAAAGCGTCCAACACAATTCCCTCTAGTGGGGTTTTCAGGTGAGACGCATTGGCCAATCGGAGAGGTAGAAATAAACATGATATTAGGAGAATATCCACACTATAGGTTAGAAATGATTAATTTTGCAATCATTGATGCACCATCGGCCTACAATGTCCTACTGGGCAGGCCTGCATTACAAAAATTTGGAGCAATTCCATCAACCATTCATGGCATGATAAAGTTCCCTACCCCAGCTGGCATAGCCACAGTCAGGGCTAGAATGTCATGGCCTAAAGACTGCAAACAGGTAGAGAAACCAAAACTGGTAGAGGGTCCCAAAAGTGATCCGGCAATGGAAATAATTGAATGTCCGGAACAAAAAGTTATTATTAATAAAAACTTCCCTGAACAACCAGTGACCATTGGTTCACAACTCCCAGCACAGACAAAGACTAAACTCATAGCGTTACTAGAATCAAACCTTGATGTCTTTGCATGGCAGACATCAGACATGACTGGTGTCCCAAGGGAACTAGCAGAACATTCCCTAAACGCGAATCCCAATATTGTGCCAATCCGACAGAAAAAACGAGGCATGGCCCCAGATCGTAGTAAATCTGCATGTGACCAAGTAAACAAAATGGTCGAAGCAAGGATTGTCAGAGAGGTAAAATACCAAACTTGGATTGCTAATCCAGTTATGGTAAAGAAGGGAGATGGTTCTTGGAGATTATGCGTTGATTTCAAAGACATCAACAAAGCTTGTCCAAAGGACAACTATCCTTTACCAAAAATCGATTAGAAAGTGGAATCCTTAGATAGATTTAGACTCAAATGCTTTTTAGATGCATATAAAGGTTATCACCAAATTTGTATGAAAAAAGGTGATGAAGACAAAACAGCTTTTCACACAGACCAAGGCATATTTTGTTTCCAAAAAATGCCATTTGGCTTGAAAAACGCTGGAGCAACCTATCAACGTCTAATAGATGAAACTTTCAAAAATCAAGTGGGAAGGAACATAGAAGCCTATGTAGATGATATAGTTATCAAAAGCAATACAGAAGACATCATGTTGGCTGATATCCTGAAAACTTTCCAAACATTACGTAATATTAACATGAAGCTTAATCCATCCAAGTGTAGTTTTGGCATGGACGAAGGAAAATTCATGGGACATATTGTTACACCTAATGGCATCAAAGTCAATACTAAGAAGGTTCAAGCATTCATTGACATGCCATCTCCTTCCACTAAAAAGCAAGTCCAAAGCCTAAATGGCAAGCTAGCAGCACTTAGCCGTTTCTTGTCCAAAGCCGCAGATCGATCCCTCCCTTCCTTTAATACCTTAAAGGGATGCATTAGGAAAAAAGGCTTCTCATGGTCTGAAGAAGCAGAAGTGGCATTTAAATAAATGAATAAATTCATGGCCAATCTCCCAACACTCACGGCTCCAATAGCCGGGAGACACTAACTATATACTTGGCTGCTTCCAAGGAATGTGTAAGCGCAATTTTAGTAGCTCAAAGGGGGGACTCACAAATGCCGATCTATTTCATCAGTAGGGCACTGAAAGGCCCAGAGGTTAATTATCCATGTTTGGAAAAATTGGCACTCTCTTTGGTTCATGCGTCTAGACGTTTGAGGAGATATTTTCAAGGACATCCCATCCAAGGGCTAACAGACAAACCAATCAAACAAATATTGGGTAAACCAGAAGTGTCGGGACGATTAGCAAAATGGGCAATTGAACTGGGAGAACATGAAATTTCTTTCCAACCTCGAAACTCGATGAAAGGACAAATCTTGGCAGATTTCCTAGCTGAAATCGAAGGAATGGAAGAACCAAATGATCCATTAGTGACAGACAGCCCTCCTTGGACCCTCTTCACAGATGGCATATCCAGCCTAGAAGGGTCAGGAGCTGGCCTCATACTCACAGATCCAGACAAAAACGAGTATACCTACGCCCTTAAGTTTGACTTCCCGGCAACCAACAATGAAGCCGAATATGAAGCTCTCTTATCAGGGCTACGAATAGCTAGAAATATGCGAGTTCAAAATATAGAAGCTTTTGAGGACTCCAAGTTGGTAGCTTATCATATCAATGGTAGCTATGAAGCAAATCAAACTTCCATGCAACAATACTTGGAAGAAACTAGAAAAATCATTTCGGACTTCTCAAAATTTACCAGAGAGCAAGTGCCAAGAAACCTTAACAAAATAGCAGATGCATTGAGCAAACTTGCAGCATCCTCCTTCGCCCACCTCAAGAAAGAATTGTTGGTGGAAGTCCTAACTGAGAAATCCATAGTGCCAACAAAGGAAGTGGCCGCAATAACGGAGGAAGACTGTTGGATGACTCCAATAAAAAACTTCCTTCAGAATGGACAACTCCCGGAAGACAAACAACTAGCAAGGAAAATCAGAATGAAGGCACCAATGTATCTCCTCCTAGACAACTACCTGTTTAGGAAGTCTTTTTTGGGTCCACATCTAAGATGTGTCGGCCCAACACAAGCAAAGGATCTAATTCAGGATGTACATGGTGGAAGTTGTGGCATGCATGCAGGCCCTCGTTCGGTAACCACTAAGGTCATGAGACTTGGATACTTCTGGCCATCCATGCACAGAGATATAAAGGAAGAAATTGCAAAATGTGAATCATGCCAAAAACATGCGTCAGTCTCAAAAATGCCAAAGCAGGACCTCATTCCAGTGACTAGCGCATGACCATTTTACAAATGGGGAATCGACCTTGTCGGACCATTCCCCCCTAGAGTAGGCAATGTTAAATACCTTTTAGTGGCGGTGGACTATTTCACAAAATGGATTGAAGCTAAGCCCTTGGCAACTATCACCGGGCCTCGAATGATAAGCTTCGTTTGGGAACAAATAGTATGTCGCTTTGGAGTTCCACACGTCCTAGTCAGTGATAATGGAAAACAATTTGCAGATAATCCATTTAAGACTTGGTGTCAGGATATGGATATCCAACAACGATTTACCTCTGTGGCACACCCACAAGCTAATGGTCAGGTGGAAGTCATGAACAAAGCAATCGTCAAGGAAATTAAGGCCAGGTTGGGAAAATATGCAGAGGCATGGGTAGACGAAATCCCAGGCATTCTTTGGGCACATAGAACTTCCCCCGGCAGAACTACATCTGAAACCCCTTTCAGCCTAGTCTATGGCACTGAGGCAGTTATCCCACCAGAACTTACAATCCCTACTCATCGGACCCTTCATTTCAATCCGGAGCTAAATGAAGAAGCCCTAAGAGAGAACTTGAATATCATCGAGGAGCAAAGAGAAATATCTCTCATCCGACAAGCAGAATGCCATAGACAGATGGCTAAGTATTATAACCAAAGAGTCCTAACACACATCTTTCAAAGTGGGAGATCTCGTATGGCGGAAGAATGAATCTAGCAGGACCGAAAACTTGGGCAAGTTGGGTCCCACATGGGAAGGCCCATATAGTGTCCTTGAAGCACATGGAACTGGCTCCTACACCCTGTCTGACTTAGATGGACAACCATTACCCAGGACATGGAATGCAATGAATCTAAAAAGGTGCTACGTTTAATATTTACATACTATTGCTGATTGTCAGCACTTACAACCACAACACCCGTCAGGATGTGCCTAGCCAACAGTTGTTTCAATGCCGAAAGTTAAAAAAAATAAAATAAAAAAAAATAAAAAAAAAATCTTGAACAGCTGCCCAGTCCGGATGTCTCTACAACATGGTACACCTTGACAATCCACAACTAGCCAAGTCTGGATATCTGGGAAATCTGGCAAACTTTGGTATTTGGCCATCTCACTCATCAGGGATTTGGCCACACCATAAGAAAATGCTCTTCAAAGAGTCATTCACAGCAATGCACGTCAAAATACAAAGTGGTCTGATCTATGTATCCCACCAGGCAACAAACCTGATGCACCACCCCAAACTACGTTTGGAGGTAAATTTAGCAAAAGACACATATAGACATCTTAAATCTACGCCAAACATGCAATCACATATTCGTCTTTTTACCTACCAGGAAAAGGCAAGCACTTCTCATTGGGAAGCGACATCACTCGCGAGTAAAACAAATTGAAGGTTAACCAACAAAAGTGCCATCGGCACGATATGAAATATACATGAGATGCCAACATCTAGCTATGTCATCGGCATACAAAAGAACCATAGGTACTCAAATGAGTGTCATAGACACAATTCAGTATAATTACTCTTACGCACACCCAAGATGGTGTGACACAACATCCAAGATAACAGGTTAAATATGTGTTATTGGCTTGATCACCCAATAAAACATTATTTTTCAAAGACACATTGGACATGGCCTCCGTGTCCGGGATCCGAGAGATGTGTCCCGACACCTGGTGCCCCGTGTCCGGGAATCATCGCCCCGTGTCCGGGATCTGAGAGATGTGTCCCGGCAACTGGTACCCCGTGTCCGAGAATCATGGCCCCGTGTCCGGGATCCGAGAGATGTGTCCCGGCACCTGGCGCCCCGTGTCCGGGAATCATGGCCCCGTGTCCGGGATCCGAGAGATGTGTCCCGGCACCTAGCGCCCCGTGTCCGGGAATCATGGCCCCGTGTCCGGGATCCGAGAGATGTGTCCCGGCACCTAGCGCCCCGTGTCCGGGAATCATGGCCCCGTGTCCGGGATCCGAAAGATGTGTCCCGGTACCTGGTGCCCCGTGTCCGGGAATCAAGGCCCCGTGTCCGGGATCCGAGAGATGTGTCCTGGCACCTGGTGCCCCGTGTCCGGGAATCATGGCACCGTGTCCGAGATCCGAGAGATGTGTCCCGGCACCTAGCGCCCGGTGTCCGGGATCCGAGAGATGTGTCCCGGCACCTAGCGCCCCGTGTCCGGGAGTCGTGGCCCCGACACCTAGCTGGTCCCGTGCCCGGAGATCTGCCCTGGCATCCGACGCTCAGTCCGACACTCATGCTCTGGTATGTCTAAGGACTTGTGTAGACCAACACTGATGCTTTGGAGTTCATCTCAAGGTATCATGCTCCTAACATTTTGCCAGTCGGACATCGAAGTCTAATGTTTGGATGTAACCGTCAAAGGCATTGATGAGATTATATCATTGCAGGAGCGTTACCTTTTCACTTATAACCGTTGGAATCCTATTAATGAACAATAAATGATCATCATGACTGTTGTTGGCACCTGGCAATGTTGCGTATAAATACCCAACGCTTCAGGTTTTAGAGGCAGCTTCATCATCTTCTCTATTCTAATACTTGCACACGGTATCTCTTGACCGGAATACCTATACACTTCCCGCAGTAAACATATTCCGATCATCTTTCTCCAACCAGCCACTTGACCACCTTAGGCTCGCCAAGAGCTTGATAGGTTCGCACTGCTAAGCAGGAGGTCAAGGGGTTGAATCCCAAACACCCAAGTTACTTAGCCTGTCAATCCTTGCTCTAACAAGTACAAACTTCTACACTACCCTAAAACGCTTCTTTCCTTAAAAAAATAAGATTTCATCCGGTACGAGTTAGAATCACGTTTAGGGTGTGTTATATTCATGTTAAATAATCCCCAATGTTACAATAGCATTAAGAATATCTTAAGAACATTATTAGAAGCCATTTCATCCATATAAAACTCAATTAAACCCAAAATAAAATTATAAAATAAAAACCGTAATTCTAAAAACCATGGGTACTTTAAAACACTAATTTTACAAAACCTACCATATATTTCCATTTCTATTACAAATTTCCACAGTACCCTAATAGACTTTATAATTACCTAAATCAACTATTCAAACCACCTTCCCATTAAAACGCTCATTTCCTTGAAAACACTAGATTACATCCGGTACGAGTTAAAATCACGTTCAGGGTGTGTGATATTCATGTTTAATAATCCCCGAGGTCGCAATAGAATTTAGAATATCTAAAGAACAATATCAGAAGCCATTTCATCCATATAAAACTAAATTAAACCCAAAATACCATTTTAAAATCAAAACCCTAATTCTAAAAACCCATAGATACTTTAAAACAAGAATTTTACAAAACCCTACCATATATTTCCATTTCTAGTACACACTTCCACACTACCCTAATAAACTTTATAATTACCTAAATAAACTATTCAAACCACCTTATACCCATTAAAACGCTCCTTTCCTTAAAAAAAACTAGATTTAATCCAGTACGAGTTAGAATCACGTTTAGGGTGTGTGATATTCATGTTTAATAATCCCCGGGTCACAATAGCAGAAAGAATGTCTTAAGCACAGTATTAGAAGGCATTTCATCTATATAAACTCAATTAAACCCAAAATACTATTATAAAATAAAAACCCTAATTCGAAAAACCCATAGGTAATAATTTAAAACACTAATTTTACAAAACCCTACCATATATTTCCATTTCTAGTACAAAATTCCACACTACCCTGATAAACTTTATAATTACCTAAATAAACTATTCAAACCACCACATACCCATTAAAACTCTCATTTCGTTAAAAAAAAAACTAGATTTCATCCGGTACGAGTTAGTACACGTTTAGGGTGTGTGATATTCTTGTTTAATAATCCCCGAGGTCAAAATAGAATTAAGAATATCTTAAGAATAATATTAGAAGCCATATCATCCTTATAAAACTCACTTAAACCCAAAATACATTTTTAAAATCAAATCCATAATTCTAAAAACCCATATGTACTTTAAAACACTAATTTTACAAAACCGTACCATATATTTCCATTTCTAGTACAAACTTCTACACTACCCTAATAAACTTTATAATTACCTAAATAAACTATTCAACCCACCTTATACCCATTAAAACGCTTCTTTCCTTAAAAAAAAATACTATATTTCATCCAGTACGAGTTAGAATCACGTTTAGGGTGTGTGATATTCATGTTTAATAATCCCCGGGGTCACAATAGTAGAAAGAATGTCTTAAGCACAGTATTAGAAGCCATTTCATCTATATAAACTCAATTAATCCCAAAATACTATTATAAAATAAAAACCCTAATTCTAAAAACCCATAGGTACTTTAAAACACTAATTTGACAAAACCCTACCATATATTTCCATTTCTAGTACAAACTTCCACACTACCCTGATAAACTTTATAATTACCTAAATAAACTATTCAAACCACCACATAACCATTAAAACGCTAATTTCGTTAAAAAAAAACTAGATTTCATTCGGTATGAGTTAGTACACGTTTAGGGTGTGTGATATTCATGTTTAATAATCCCCGAGGTCACAATAGAATTAAGAATATCTTAAAAATAGTATTAGAAGCCATATCATCCTTATAAAACTCACTTAAACCCAAAATACATTTTTAAAATCAAATCCATAATTCTAAAAACCCATATGTACTTTAAAACACTAATTTTACAAAACCGTACCATATATTTCCGTTTCTAGTACAAAGTTATACACTACCCTAATAAACTTTATAATTACCTAAATAAACTATTCAAACCACCTTATATCCATTAAAACGCTTCTTTCCTTAAAAAAAACTAGATTTCATCCAGTACGAGTTAGAATCACGTTTAGGGTGTGTGATATTCATGTTAAATAATCCCCAATGTTACAATAGTATTAAGAATGTCTTAAAAACAGTATTAGAAGCCATTTCATCCATATAAAACTCAATTACAACCCAAAATACAATTATAAAATAAAAACTTTAATTCTAAAAACCCATGGGCTTTAAAACACTAGTTTTACAAAACTCTACCATATATTTCCATTTCTAGTACAAACTTCCACACTACCCTAATAAACTTTATAATTACCTAAATAAACTATTCAAACCACCACATACCCATTAAAACGCTCATTTCGTTATAAAAACTAAATTTCATCCGGTACGAGTTAGTACACGTTTAGGGTGTGTGATATTCATGTTTAATAATCCCCGAGGTCACAATAGAATTAAGAATATCTTAAGAATAGTATTAGAAGCCATATCGTCCTTATAAAACTCACTTAAACCCAAAATACATTTTTAAAATCAAATACATATTTCTAAAAACCCATATGTACTTTAAAACACTAATTTTACAAAACCGTACCATATATTTACATTTCTAGTACAAACTTCTACACTACCCTAATAAACTATATAATTACCTAAATAAACTATTCAAACCACCTTATACCCATTAAAACGCTTCTTTCCTTAAAAAAACTAGATTTCATCCAGTACGAGTTAGAATCACGTTTAGGGTGTGTGATATTCACGTTTAATAGTCCCCAAGGTCACAATAGCATAAAGAATGTCTTAAGAACAGTATTAGAAGCCATTTCATCCATATAAAACTCAATTAAACTCAAAATACAATTATAAAATAAAAACCCTAATTTTAAAAACCCATAGGTAATTTAAAACACTAATTTTACAAAACCCTACCATATATTTCTATTTCTAGTACAAAATTCCACACTACCCTAAGAAACTTTATAATTACCTAAATAACCTATTGAAACCACCTTATACCAATTAAAACGCTCATTTTCTAGAAAAAACTAGATTTCATCCAGTACGAGTTAGAAACACGTTCAGGGTGTGTGATATTCATGTTTAATAATCCCCGAGGTCACAATAGCATTAAGAATGTCCTAAGAACAATATTAGAAAGCATTTCATCCATATAAAACTCAATTACACCCAAAATACAATTATGAAATAAAAACCCTAATTGCAAAAACACGTAGGTACTTTAAAACACTAATTTTACAAAACCCTACCATATATTTTAATTTCTAGTACAAACTTCCACACTACCTTAAGAAACTTTATAATTACCTAAATCAACTATTCAAACCACCTTACACCAATTAAAACGCTCATTTCCTTGAAAAAACTAGATTTCATCCGGTACGAGTTAGAATCACGTTTAGGGTGTGTGATATTCATGTTTAATAATCCTCGAGGTGTCACACCCCGCTAAAGCGGAAACACGGGATGCGAAGAGCAACGATATCATTACACGAGTTATAATTAAACATTCGGTTTCAAGTCATTACGATATGAAATAAAAGTTTACAAGTTTGAAAATAACCAAGCATTTAACGTATCACATAACAAAATACATGATTAATTGTTCAACAAAATTCCCAATTAATAAATTAGGTCTTTTCCCAACTCTTGAATTCACGTGACATGCCTGACCCATCCATAGTATGCACTTAGTTTCCTTATATTTGGTTTCCTGAAACATAAGATAAAGTGTCAACTACATAAAGTAGTGAGTGAGTTACAGTTTTGAGTTTCTCGATAAAAGTATCCAAGTGTGAAAATATATATGTAAAAAGTATCATAAATGAAAAGAAAGCGGAACGCCGCTAAAACATATATATTTGTAAAAGTTTCGAACGTACGCAAGTATAGTAGAACTCGTATTATAAAAGTTGTAGCAGAATCGAACGTTAAAATAAAGTATATGCATAAGTAATATGTGCTTAACTAAATTAGTAACTTGTATCAATCACTTGGCATAATATAAAAGTATGTCTACACTAAATCGATTGTCTGGTCAGATCTAACCCCAAAATGTTTCATTGAGTTTCCACTTGAATCTTAGTAATATGTGCTTGGGTCGCGAACCCTGAGCAAGGAGTGACCTCTCCTAAGTATCGATACTCATAATACTAACGGCTATTGCTAATAGTGTATAAAGTTTCGTACCAAAAACGGGGCAATTGAACTCAGTTTCTAAAAATAGTAGTAAGCACTTACGGGTTTATATTTTCATCAAGGATTGGTTTCTCTAACAAGTATCCTAAATTTAGTTAACCAATTAAGGAGCACTAACACATATACGCATAATAGTTTCACAAGTTTCCAAGTTTCCAAAGTTCCCAAGTTTCCAAGTTTCCAAGAGTTTCAAAGTTTCATACAAGTTTCCGAAGTTTACGAGTTTCATAAGTTTCAAAAATGTTTCAAAGTTTCCAAAGTTTCAATAAAGTTTCATAGTTTCAAAAGTTTCAACGAATAGCAATTAGTTTCGAAAGTTACATAGCATACAATCTTATGTTTCCCCCAAATAAATGTTTAAAGCATAATAGTAAAATAAGTGGGGTTGTAACTCACGGATTACGAAGAGTACGAGACGAGTTCGAAACGCGGTCGGAATGCTTCGGAATCAAGGAAAAATCCTATAGTTATACGAAGTTATCGAGTGAGTTTTATTTTTTATGAGTTCATAGCATCGTTAGTCAACGAAAGTGCTTTAGTTTAAGAAGTTATGTTAAAGTCTAACAAAAAACGCGCAGCGCTTCCGCGCTATAATTCATTCGTTCAAATTTCGTACACTTTCCCGCTTAACAACAAACCAAGTTTTTAATCTTTATTCATTATACATAATACCATATTAAGGTTAATACAATACTTTAGTTAACTTGTGATTTAACTTTATTTGTCCGATCTCAGTCCAAACCGATAAATTACGATGAGTGTTGGTCTAATAACTAATCCTAACCGTTTTCAAGGCTACAGCCGAATAACGAATATAATGAAATTGAAATATTCACAAGAGTAACGAATTATACCGCTAACACCCGCTTGATTTGACAAGGATCTGAAAACAACAACTTCAGTAGTGTAGTGATGAGAGTATCCGCCTCCAAAACACAAGACAACCACCGATAATTAGCAAAACGACGATTTTGGTTTAACAGACTGATCCAGCCGCCGGCTGGACGCTCACAGTCAGATCCGGATTTTCGTAAAATTGCGTTTTTAAGCGTTTTTAAGCGTTTTCAAGAGTATTTTCGGTAGATTTCGACATGCAACTTAAAAACCTTTAATAACATCCATTTATTCCTTCAAATAACTTCTTTTCATATCAAGATCTAATGTAAAAGTTTATGAAACTTATGTTTTTAGATAATCACCATAGGAACTTTTATAAAAACCTTTATTTGATGTTATATTAGACATGCATGTGATGAAATGAAATAAAAACAGGGGAAGAAAGTTATTATACCCCAAGAAAAGAGTGTGTGATGGTCTAGCTTGATCTTGATGGAGATTTTGATGGAGAATAAACCCGAAAATGATGAAGAACTCAAGAACAACCCGGAAGAATCACCACCTCTTGCTCCCTTTGATGAACATACTTGATTATTGTGATGATTATGACGTTTTTATGGTGAAAAGTGACTGGAAATCCCAGCAAGAGTGAAGAAAAGTGAAGGAAATGGAGAGAGTTTGGGAGTAAAACACCTTGTGTGTGTGTGTTTGTTTGTTTGAAATGAAAGAACAGTTGAGAAAAGAAGAAAATGGTGATAATAGGGCATTTGGCAGACATTTCTGGCAGAAAGGGGGGTCCAATCGAGTTTAGACACTTGTCCCAATCGATTTTCATGCAAAAATGAGTCACCAAAGCCTGAACAGACACTTTCAGCCGTCGGCTGGAGGGGCTCAGCCGCCGGCTGAAGCCCTGCCAGCTGTTGGCTGGTCGGCTGGTTCGACAAACTTGTTTTCGACCGTTAAGGAGTTTTGTTCGTCGAAAGTTCTCGATTCTTTTTGCGTTGAACTTAGGAAAGTTCATACTTTTATTGACTTTATATTAGGTTCATTTAATATTATATTTTCACTTTTGATTTCGAGATTCGCACGATTTCGGTAAAGGAGTAAACAAGAGCAAAAGCATGATATCTCGAGTTTAAAGAACACGGTAACCGACAAATTTGGCATAACCTTCTAACTTATAAATATGAGGATACTAACAAGTTGGCACTTAGATATTTTGATTCCGAATTTGATTCCGACACTGACGCGTTCTCGGTAAAAGTACGGTTAGAGGCAAAACGGACACTTTAAAGGATGTAGGGCACTATTTTCACCTGAAATTTTTGACGGTTGTCATATTATCCCCGAGTTGAAAGAGGTTTCGTCCCGAAATTTAGTTCGTCCCATCATGAAGAAGTGTTCCTGAACAGATGTGGATACTTCTGACGGATTTGGTCCTCACGTTCCCACGTGAATTCATGACCACGTCGGGGATTCCACCGAGCTTTGACAATAGGAACACGGCTTTGCCTGAGTTGTTTGACCTCTTGCTCAACACCCTCGAGCGGTTCCTCAATGAAATTGAGTTTGTTATCGATATTGACCTCGTCGAGGGGGGGGGGGGGGATGACGATGGTCTCATCAGATAAACACTTTTTCAAGTGTCAGACCTGGAATATGTTGTGAACGTTGGAGAGGATCTGCGGGAGTTGGAGTTTGTAACAGCCCAAGCATGCTTAGCTGCGGAGTTCTGATGGGATCCGGTGCTCTAGTGCTGGTATGATCGCAACCGGGTCGATTCGCTCTCTCACTTCGAATGGGTCGGTGTACCTCGGGCTTAGCTTGCCGTGCTTCCCGAAGCGAATTACCCCCTTCCATGGCGATATTTTGGGAAGCACCTTATTTCCAACTTGGAACTCAAGGGGTTTCCTCCGGTTGTCGGCGTAGCTCTTCTGTCGGGTACGAGATGTCTTCAGTCCTTCCGATTGGTAGCAAATCTTGTCGATAGTTTCCTGGATGATGTCGAGCCTTGTGAGTTGTCGATTGCCAGCTTCTAACCAACAAAGCGGTGGGTGAGACTTACGTCCGTGTAAGGCCTCGAATGGTGCGCACTTGATGATAGCGTGCTAGCTGTTGATATGGGACTACTCGACCAAAGGGAGGTGAGCGTCCCAACTTCCTCCGAAGTCAACTACGCACGCTCTTAGCATATCCTCAAGCGTTTGGATCGTCCGTTCACCCTGACCATCGGTCTGGGGATGGTACGCGGTGCTAAGGTCTAGTTGCGTCCCGAGCGGTTTCTGAAGGGCATTCAAAAAGCGGGACGTGAATCAACTATCCCTGTCGGAGACAATGGTGAGAGGTTTCCCGTGACGAGAGGCGATTTCGTTGGTGTAGATCTGAGCGAACAACTCCATCGAGTGATTTTCACGTACCGGTAGAAAGTGTGCAGACTTTGTGAATTGATCACCAATCATCCAAATCATGTCGTTACCTCTTGTCGTACGGGGCAGTTTTGGTGATGAAGTCAATGGAGATTTGTTCCCACTTCCACAGGGGATCCCCGGCGGTTGCGGTAGGCCTGATGGTTTCTGATATTCGCCTTGACCTCAGGGCAAGTTAAGCACTTAGCCGCGTACAAGGCGATATCCTTCTTCCTATCTGGCCACCAATAATATTCCTGGGGGGTCTTTGTACAATTGTCGGATTCTGGGTAGATGGAATGTCTGGGACGGTGGCCCTTGACTAGTATAAGTTTTCGAAGGTTTTCGGATCTCGGAACCTACGCTCGGTTCTCGAAGTAGTGGATTCCGTCCGGATTAAGATCGAATTTCCTCACGGGGTTCTGTAGTGTCTTGTCCTTAAGGTTCTCGGGTTTCCAATGCTTCGCTCTGAGCTCCAGCGATTCCAATTTCAACTACTGAAATGGTTCCTTCTGTTCTCTGCCCCAAAGGGAACTGCATATTTCGGAGTGACTTCGGTCAATGGCTTAGCGATTCTTGAGAAATTCTGAATGAATCTTCGCTAGTGGCCCGCCCATCCTAGGAATTGTTGGATTTCCGTAGGGGACGTTGGAGCTTGCTATTTCTCGATCGCTTTGATTTTGGCTGGGTCTACGTGAATTCCCTCCTAATTGATCGCATGACTAAGGTAATGAACTTCCCGGAGTCAGAATTTACATCTCAAGAGTTTCACGTACCACTTCTGGTCCCTAAAGAGTTCTAGTATGAGTTCCAAGTGTTTCGCGTGGTCTTGATTATCCCGTGAATAGATGAAGATGTCGTTTGCGAATGTGATTACGAATTTGCCCAGATATGGTCTGCACACCCGGTTCATCTAGTCCATGAACACTGACGGTGCGTTGGTCAGACAGCATGGCATAACGAGATATTTGTAATGCCCGTAGCAAGTTCGGAAGGAGGTTTCAGAAGTATCGGTTTCACTGACTCGAACCTGATGATACCCTGGGCGGAGGTCGATCCTTGAGGAGCAAGTTGCACACTGCAACTGATCGGATAGGTCGCCAATTCGAGGGAGAGGGTATCGGTTCTTGACGGTCATTTTATTGAGTTCACGTGAATTGATACACATCGCGTGAGATGCGTCTTTCTTTTTATCGGAGGGGATTGGGGCTCCCCGGGATGATGAACTAGAAAGAATTTGTCGAAACAGACAATTTCAACTCCGGATCGGGCTAACCAGCCCATTCCGACGTTGATGTCGAGACTTTTCAGTCCTATGGGGATGAGATTGACGGGGAAGGACTTATTGATTTGGTACGCTCTACATCCTAGATTTACGTTCTTAGATTCGAACTCTTGGCCATTAGCGTAATCAATAGTGAAGCTATCTTTAAGAACTTTAGATCCTAGATTAATAAGGGGTCCAATTTCTAAGCATACAAGCTCCTCTCAGCTCCCGAGTCGAACAATATGGAAGCATAATGGTTGTTACTGAAATTTACCTGACGCGGAATTTGGATCCTCCCTTGCCTCTTTGGCGGTGATTTCGAGGGTACTAAAAAATTCTTGTTGTCTGCAGTATGGGGCAAGTCTTACGGCGGTGTTCTTGGCTTCCGCATTCGGAGCAAGCTGGCTTTCTTTCTCGGAAATATTTGAAGTAATGCGCTGCCTTGTTACAACGGTGGCACACCGGGCAACTTCTCGCATGGTGGAATCCGCATTTTTCCCATTTGGGGTACGGACCCTTGTAAGGTCGGGGTCTGGTTGTGGGTTTCTTGTTGTGATTGTTCCTCGTTGGCCGGTGATTAATCTTCCTTTTCTTACTCTTCTTACGCTCGACGGTTGCCGGAGGGAGAAGGAGGTTATTGTTTCTAGAGTGCTCTCCTTCTTCTCGTTTGAGTGTTACTGGAAAGAGAAAGGGGTTCACGTTTCCGAGGTTTTCGCCTTCCTCTTGATTAACTGTGGTTGGGAAGAGGTGAAGGTTATTGTCACCGTTGATCTCCAAGTGACTGTCGTTGGGGTTATCGTCTCAGAGGATTTCGTTGTTGACTCCAGCGATGATCTGGGCGATCATATTTGGGAGTGCCTCTTTGAGATGCACGGTAATCTGTTCGGCTAATAGGTCAGCGCAGCTTCTCTTAGGAGGCATGATTCAACAATGGAAAGAAGGAAACTAGTTTAGAACGCACGAATAAGGATATGAAATAAGGATATAGAACAATAATGTATATAGGAAAGATAGATAGCGCACGCACGATAACCGATTAAGGAATGAGAAAAGGACTCAAGCATAATTTGACAAAACCCTACCATATATTTCCATTTCATCTATATAAACTCAATTAAACCCAAAATACTATTATAAAATAAAAACCCTAATTCTAAAAACCCATAAAGCACTAATTTTACAAAACCGTACCATATATTTCCATTTCTAGTACAAAATTCCACACTACGCTAAGAAACTTTATAATTACCTAAATCAACTATTCAAACCACCTTATACCAATTAAAACGCTCATTTCCTTGAAAAAACTAGATTTCATCCAGTACGAGTTAGAAACACGTTCAGGGTGTGTGATATTCATGTTTAATAATCTCTGAGGTCACAATAGCATTAAGAATGTTTTAAGAAAACCCTACCATATATTTCCATTTCTAGAACAAACTTGCACACTACCCTAAGAAACTTTATAATTACCTTAATCAACTATTCAAACCACCTTACACCAATTAAAACGATCATTTCCTTGGAAAAACTAGATTTCATCCGGTACGAGTTAGAAACACGTTAAGGGTGTGTAATATTCATGTTTAATAATCCCCGAGGTCACAATAGCATAAAGAATGTATTAAGAAAAGTATTAGAAGGCATTTTATCCATATAAAACTCAATTAAACCCAAAATACAATTATAAAATAAAAACCCTAATTCTAAAAACCCATAGGTACTTTAATGCACTAATTTTACAAAACTCTACCATATATTTCCATTTCTAGTACAAAATTCCACACTACCCTAAGAAACTTTATAATTAC